>SNQN01000583.1:12436-37745 GCA_008642245.1 Bassia scoparia
TAATTGTGATGATCATAGTTTGTGATTTCTGAATTCTTTCCAAATTATGAAACCCTAAATCTTCATATTCAGCCCAAAAAACATTAGAAACCCTAGATAATCGTGATCTTCCGTGAGGGAAAGACAAAAGAACTAAACTCAAACTCTCACAAAAAGGAGATATATATAAACCCAAAATTGGGGAAAACTCTCCATAAAGAGATAGTATAAAAACCCCAAAAATTGAAGGATAAAACTCTCATAAGAGATAGAATAGAGGGATATTTCAAAACAAATAAGCAAAATAAAACAGTAGTAGAAAGAAAAATTCGGGCTTACCAGTTACCGACCATCAACAGAGATGATGCTAGCTCCTTCGACTAAAGAATACAGTTAGGTTTAGAGAGAGGTTTTAAGAAGAAAAGAGAATTATGAGGAGAATTATACAGTAAAGCGTTACTTAATTTACAATTGTGTATAGACATAATTCATTCTTTTATACTTCCTTCCATTTTTAAATATCATATACATTTGACATTATAGAGGATTTTTTTTACAAAAAATTTACTCACTAAGAGTTTCAAAAATTAATTAAGTCTCCCTCCAATTCCTTGAATTCATGTCATTGGCTGTTTTTTTAACTATTCACAAGTGAAGAGAATCTGTAAATAACTCTTATTGCATAATATATAATAAATTATAGTCATGGGGTCTTGTGTGATTCGAACGTTAATGTTATAGATTATTAATATTTCAATTGTTGCAATTTATAAAAATGTTAACGAAGATATACACGGAAATAAAACATGGCATTGGGAAGCGTATAATAGTGACTCGGCAGAACTTACACCTGGAACATAAGGGGAGACATAACTTACAATTGTATTGCAATCCATAAAATTAATACATTTAAAACACAATGCTCAACCTTAGCAAGTAAGCCAAAGAGGCGAGAAAGGTTTGGAAAACATGGCACAAATGATCACTATCAACGCGTGTACACTTCCGACGGTGGCCATCTCTTGATCATCGCACTTGCTGCTGCGAGCGTAGAACATTGTCGTGTAAGGTTTTGATGTAAACACGTGGCACCTTCTCAAGCCTTCTCCTCGGGAAAGATGGCCCACTCGAAGAGCCTGATTGGGCATGGCCTAAGAAGCATGCTGCTAATGTCAATCCTGTGGTAGCGTACCAACATAATTCACTTCAATAATAGGAGTACAAACAATTCAAGAATAATGCCAATTGGTAAGTCGTTTTACACGTAAGTAGTCTTTTCTTTTGGTTGTATGATGATGAGTCTTCATCGCTTTAGCAGTGGACTTTCACATGGGTATAGTATTTTATACTCCGTAGACTAGCATATTATACTCTACTTGATTTTTTTCCACTTAAACAAATCGAGTTGGTAAGAGTGGACACGAGTAGTTCGCCAAAGTGAATTGAAGTATTTATAATATAGTTTTTAATATTATAAAATCTTCTAATAAAAAATCATAACAATATTCCAAAATATCAACGAATATCTTCTATACACGTCTTAATAGTGAGGTCTTTTTATTCTCAGGTGTAAATTCTCAAAACAATTTCATCATGTTGCTTTTTTGACATTTATTATTAAGGATATTACCTATACCTTCGTACTTTTGAATTTTTTCTAAATATATACATGACTTTTTTGATACTTTCTATAAATGTTCCTGAACATTTGTTAAAAGAGCCAAAAATAGAGTTTTTTAAGAAAAAATACATAAGTAGTGATAATATTTTTGTTATTTCTTCTTTCAGTCTCCATCTTCTCAACCTAAATCAGACTCAACAGCTCGAAGAATGAAAAATAATTAACATCACACCCAATTTAAAACACATCAAAACAATATTAATATAAGAAAATACATCCTTAAGTTCTTTAAAAAGAAAATAACGAAATTTCTTTAAAACCGCTTACATTTTCACCCTAAAAACTCTAATATTTAACAATTTTAAAAGTGAGGGGTATTTTGGAAAGTGTCAAAAAAAGGTTTAGTAACATGTTATATTCGAAAAAAAAAACAAAATACAGGGATATATATGATAATTTCCAATTAAAAATACAGTACAAAAAAAGAGATCTAAAAGACAAATGATGTAAAAATCCCTAAAAATGGAGGGAGTTTTAAGTTTTATCTAAAGGACTCATTTGGTACCAAATCTCACGTTGAACTTGTTTTTTTGAAATACACTAGTCTGGAGGTTTCTCCTTTTCCTTCTCCTAGTGTAGTCGTTATACTTTCCCATTGCTAGACAATCTGGTGCTCCCTGTCATATGTTAAGTCGAAATTTTAGTGTTAGTCGTATACATATTATGAATTTTAAAATACGACCTAATTGGCTCATTTGCATAAAAATTAGCTAATTATTAGTAGCTCGATAGCTGGTGTTGAAATTATTAGAACATGAAGGTATGAAAACACAAAGATAGAATTAGATTCTAAACAAGTGAGTTGTGCTCTAATATAATTACTTTGTTCTATGTAAAACCAATTATTAATCTTATTATTCGCAAATTCCTGATAAGGATCACATAAGTTAATTCAAGTGAATGATAATACATACACAATAATTAAGTCATTGAATTAGGAGATATTTATTTGTTATTATTATGAAAAACGTTTTAAGAAACTCACATTCAATCAATTCTGGTGGGTCTGCAAAACCCATGCGAAGCATTGTAGCTCCACAACAAATTAGCTAACTCTGGATTTTTAATGCGGATATTTTGATAGCTTTATGTAACCTATGACCCTGCACTAGTCCACTAATATACCTGATCCAACAAAATTACACAAATTTAAGTCACTTAATCACCATACTTACATAAGATAATATGTGGACTTGATAGGAGATATATTGTACCTACTGGGCCTCAAATGGGGGGGCCACTTGCATTGTTGCCATGTATTTGAAACCGGGATGTAAAAACCAATTTCATACATCTAACATATAAGGCGGTTGTGATGTCCGGGTTTGGTTAAATTAAAAAAATCGATTAACATCACTGGATCCGTCTATAAAATAGTTGACTTATCCAATTTTGTATTAGGAACGAGTGGCAATGCACTTAGAATCAAGTGGGGCCACTTGGATCTCACTTGGCAAAAAAAAATTCATAAAAACAATTTAAACTCTTAATAAATAACTCATAAAATAAAGATCCACAATATTCAAAAAATGACTTTTAGCCCCATTCGACACAACACACATTACTACAACTAATAGTGGATCCAACGTGCATGAAATTCTGGATCCGCCACTGGTATGGAAAGATAAATGTAAACGTTAATTTGGAAGAGAAGAGTATGAATGTTATTACAGAAGGATGTGATACTTAAAGATTAATTATTGCACATTAAACTAACTTCACCCCTTTGTAGTCCTTCCAAAATTATCATCAGGTTTAATTGTAGTCTTTGAAAGTAAAATGGTTAATCGGCATCGGAACGGTCAAGTTCCGGAGCTACTGAGGTCGGGGCAAGTGACTTTGCCCGAACTCTCTGAGTAACATCGATTCTGTACGCTCCACCTCCAGGCGGCGCCATGACGAGCACGAAGTGGCTGGGGAGCTCATTTCGCATCATCTGCCATTTTTTTACACTGCTTTTCAATTTTCATATAACAATAACAAGTAACTGCTTTAGATGATGTAGGGAAGTTTTAATGCATTATCATTAGAATGTATGAGAAAATGGGGTCAAGACACTGAGTACTTACAATAACATTCAGTATATATAGGTTTATTGTCCTTATACCAATTTTGCCGCCATGTTAGATCGTACGTTTAAATTATTATAACTGCATATTTGCACTTCTATCTTTTTTAAACGTTACTAAAGTTGACATGTTATTTATTTATATGGATGATAATTGGGTTTGGAATAGCTCAGAGTAGCAAATTAAATGTTTAAGACTTTATGAATAATTTCAATAATTATATGTTGTCATTGGTATTGTTGCGGCAAAGATTTGATTGGCCTTATTGATGATATTGACCACAGACCTATAAAATAAAGTTTATTTAATGAGTGGTTCAAGTAGTCTAGTATATGTAGTTGTATAATAATGTTCAATGGTTTTGAAAGAATGAATTTGCGCCGTAATCGTTGCATTGATTTAAGCGAACTTTTATATACAACTCTAATTTAGGTAAACTAGAAAGTGGATAATTATCAAATTAAATAATATATCTACAAATAATAAATATTTACAAAAATAGAATATTGGAATTCTATATTGTCTATACCCCCCACAGTCGAAACCGGAGGATCGCGAAGTTGAGACTGGAGCCGAAAATCGAGAAACAAAGACCCGCGAAGACTCTTGTGAAGATGTCAGCAATTGAATAATGAGAATGTGAAGGGACGTGCAGAAACCCGAACTTCAACCTTTGCTGAACGCTTTCGCGAACAAAAGAAATCCATCTCAATATGCTTAGTGCGTTAGTGATGAACAAGTTACAGAGAGATAAATGCACTAACATTATCTGCAATAATTACAATCGTGGCTTTGAAGATAGAACAATGTATTCAGGAGGAAGGTGCGAACCAACAGAGATCAAGACGACATTCGCAACACCACGAATACTCTGCCTCAGCACTAGATTAAGACAATGTGGTTGTCGTTTTAGAAGACCAAGAGAAGCAAATACCACCAGAAACACACCAAAACCCGATGTGGAACGACGAGTATCTAGGACACCCACCCCACAGCATCAGTATATGTACTAGGAAAAGAACGAGATGATTGTACAATTGTAAACCAGACCCAGAAGAACTTGAAGGTAGCGGATGATGCGTTTCTAAAGCTGCATATGATGAAGCATAGGAGCATGCATAACACGACAAACCGTTGAAGCCCGAGCATAAGAAAGTCCGGACGAGTAAAAGGTCAAACTACTGTAAGGCACCACATTAAACGGACAATAATGTCGGATCATCACAAGTGAGAGTCAAAGAAGCAGCACTCATTTGCCTTTAGAATCACCAAGGGTGTGGACTAACCCAATTAACATGTCGGCCCGAGAAATTGATGTCTTTAGCATAGCGTGTCTGAGACAAAAAAAACCATCCTTGATTGTGAGAAACGCAATGCCCAAATAAAAGCTCAGTTCGCTCCAGATCTTCATAGGCAAACTCCAACGCTAAGACATAAATAATATGCTTGCAAGAGAATCGGACGAAGCAGTTATGAATCAATATCGATCAACATATAGAAGAATGTAAGCAGTAGCGTTACCAATGGCGATGATGAACAGAACGAGGCGTCCCAAATTGCTATTAACGAACCAATAACTGAAAAATCACTGATCGCTGATATCAAGCCCGTGGGCCTGCTTGAGATATACAAGGACTTGCGGAGGAAAGACACACATGATCAGGGTGAGCAGGATCTTTGAAACCCATAGGTTGACATATA
The DNA here is from genome assembly GCA_008642245.1 of Bassia scoparia. Taxonomy (NCBI): domain Eukaryota; kingdom Viridiplantae; phylum Streptophyta; class Magnoliopsida; order Caryophyllales; family Amaranthaceae; genus Bassia; species Bassia scoparia. The sequence goes on from SNQN01000583.1 coordinate 17,867, forward strand.
CATGCCGTTTCAGATAAATTACCATGGAGAAATGCATTCTTCACATCAATTGATGTATTGACCAACGATTAGATAAGCATGCAAGAACCATACGATTAGCACATGCTTAACAAACAGGACAAAAGTTCAGCACATCAATACCCTCATCGTTGAGTTTACCAATCACCAACCAAACGAGCCTTATTACCTTTCAAAATGTACATCCGATTTTCATTTTATGTCCGAAAAACCCAAAGAGAGCGAATAACATTAACATAATATTCGTGAACGGGGGGGGGGGACCTAACTCCCCCAAGTACCATTTCATTAAGCCATCATATCATTCTTCATAGCAACTTCCAATGTAGGGTCACGGAGGAGAACCGGGATTTTTGGAAATGGGCCGACAAGGAAGAGAAGTATGAAGGCATGGTATTTGGGATTGGGCTTGAAGAACCACGTTTGACTAACGAGTGTCATCGGATGATGAGTAGTGGAGTGGGAAAGTTGGAATTGAAGAGGAGAATGTGCTGAAAATTAGGAAGGAGAGGAAATGGGTTGAAAAAGAAGGAGATGAAATAAAATAGGGCGCCCACAGAGGAAGAGGAGATCCGGTTGGGCCGGGGGAGAAAAGGCAGCAGACAAGGAGTTGTTGCGGTTTGAAGGGAAGGCCCAACTGGTGAGTGTGGACTAGTGGGCCGCGCAGATGGCTGGAAAGAAGAGGCCCATGGGCAAGGAGAAACCAGTTGCTTGAAACATAGCAATGGGAACTAGAATATTGCCCATTGGCGATGGAATACCATTGGGTGAACAGAATGTCCAAGTGAGGAGTAAGAAGCCTTTTTTCACGTACAATCGATATCAAGGAGGACCCGAAAAACACCTAGAATCATACGAAATTTGACGACCGGAGTAAGATTTTAGAGAAAGGAAAAACGATTCATCAAACATACATGTCGGTGAATAATAATTTATACTCGACAAATCATAAGCACTTTGAAAACCTCTATGATTCAACGATAGCCTAGAAAACACAAGGAGTGGACCAGACTGAAGCTTGTTATTTGGAAACTAGTAAAAGAGGAAAACACAAGCAACCAAAACAACAGAAGATGAGAAGAATAAGATGTCCGGTCGGTATAAAAAGTGAGTGGGAAGATTAAGCCAAAGAATTTTGAGGGAAGAATATTATTGAGAAGGTCGCCATGCGAGCGCATGATGCCAAAAGCAGGAACGCGAAGAGAAGCATGAGGCCAAGTAATGTGCGAACAATATTATGATTGTTTATTTTGCGTTCGCGCTTTTGCTTATTGAGGAGATGTTGTGGAAAGAGAAGCGAAAAGACATCCATATTTTCACAAAATTTATGAAAGTGTTGTTGTCGATTCACACCATTATACACATGGAAAGCTTTTAACTCTCGTTCAAATTGAGTTTTAATATAAGTACGATCCGAAGAAAAAATCATACACTTGCGATTTGCAAAAATCGGGAAAAGTCCACAAAATTAGTGAAATTATCAAGAAACAGTAACATAATATTTATGACCTTAGAAACTCAATATAGAGATGTCCACAAATCACTATGAATTATATCAAAAGGCAAGAAAGTACGAGACGAAGAACAGAAAAGGGTGTTTCATTAATTTTCCCAAGGACAAGAGTGACACTTGCTAGACAAAGTCTATTACCTAATTAATCAAACACACTAAGAGCGCAAAGAATTAAAACAACTTATGCCGGATGACCTAAATGAGAATGCCAAAGATCAGCGGGAAAGAACCACTAGAGCTGATGGGAGAGCTGAAGAAGAATATGGCGAGCAATTATTGATGAAGGAGATAGATCCATGACTATTCCCTCACTAAGAAGGTTTCCCCTCTCAAATCCTTCACAGAAAACCCAAAAGGATCAAATTCAACGGAAACACATTGTCAGTAGTGAATTTACGAACAGAAATAGATTTGACAATGCGAGGGGACATGGAGAAGTATTATTGAGTTGAAGAGAATTGGTTGAAAGAGTAGTAATGACCGTAACCTTTAATTGGAAGTTTGCTACCATCACCAACAATAACAGAATTACGAATATGAGTACTTAAATTAAAATAAGGAGATAATGTACCTTCGGAGTTAGTCATGTGAGAAGTAGCACCCGTATCCATATAGTAATTGGGTTCGGCCAGAGACATAGTGTACATGGCTTGATCAATATTGGTTGACATGTATCCTGACGGAGAAGGTGACTCCACGGAGTAAGCTTGTGGACGAGCTCCTAAAATACCCGGGTGAGAAGAACCTGAATTGGGCCGAATGGGCTGCCCAGTGGGCTGCGTGGGATACGGGCATGCTGGAGAAGCCCATGGGTTGGGAGGCCAATAAGCCCAGGGAGGTGGACTTCCRCAACCAGAAGACCATGGCCCATAATGTTGAGGCCCATAATGTTGTGGCCCAAATTGTTGCGGCCCAACAAAAGAATTAGTTGAATTTTGATTCAAATTATGACGAGCTTGCTGGGTAGAATTTTGACGAGGTTGCGGRGTTTGTGGGTGAGAATTATGGCGAGGTGCAYAGCCACCCCCCTTGCCTCGACCACCGCCCCTCCCTTTGCCGGACTTACGGCCACGCAAGGAACCTCCACCACCACCACGGGAGGCAYCAGAGGACTCCACAATAGTAGGCTGCACAACGTYAGCTTCGYCACGAATTTCAGCAGCCAAATCAGAGGTGTTGCTTTGTTCCTCTAACTCGAGCATGGAGCGTAACTCATCGAATGACGAGAGTGGCTTTAGATGCCGAACAGATGTACGAAACCCCTTGTAATCCTCCGAGAGCCCTTTGAGTAATTGTAGCGCCATACGATGGTCCGAAATCGGGTCGCCGACATTCTTTAAGTTATCGGCAAGCGATTTCAAGCGAGTACAATATGCCTRGACTCCATCAAACTYCTCCAAAAGGGTGTTCGTYAACTGYGAATCAAGATTCAAGGCTCGGGTAGACTTGTTGTTATGGAAAAATTGTTCAAGTCGATTCCACGCATCAACAGCTTTGTCATCAGGCTCAAGAACGGAATTGAGAAGATCGTGAGATATGGTTCCGTAAATCCATTAACGAACGATATCGTCAAGACGTTGCCAAAGAGCCTTGGCTGTGGGATCCTTAAGCGGAGTAGCATCTRCATCTGGACTAATATGTTCAATGACGAGAAAGGCACGACAATGAAGCTTGAACAAAGTAGACCAATTTTTATACTCCGTGCCCGCGTAATCAAGAACAACAGGAATATGTTGTTTGATATWAGTGACCAAAGTAGCAGGATGGATCTTATTCGACTCGGCCATAATAACCAAAGAATTGAACGAGAATAAGCGTCCAAAAGAAACAACCAAAAAACAGAGGAAGATGATCGTGTGAGATAGAAGAGAGAGAAGTAGAGCGGAAGCGAATTAGGTCAGAGAAAATAACCTAAACTCGTGATACCATGAAAGAATGATTTMCCGTAATCGTTTCATTGATTAGCGAAGCTTTTATATACAACTCTAATCTAGGTTTAACTAGTAAAGTGGATAATTACAAATTAAATAATATATCTACGAATAAATAATATTTACAAAAAAAAAGAATATTGAGATATTCTATTATTGTCTAATATTGTCATTGTGTACTGAACATCAGGAAATGTATGGTTCAAGTGTTTATCGCCAGCAATAGGATATGATTTCTTGAAATGTTTATGATACTAATTAAGTGAAAGTTCAGGTTTTCGTATACTTTCGATCATTTATGCATACGAAGATACGACTCTTCGTGATGACGGTGGTAGTTTTGATGTTAGTTAATTTGTTTGAGTTGATACTCTAAATTGGGAAATAAATATTGTGTTGATTTTGTTGTATTAATTTGTTTTATAGTATGTAATAAAAAAACAAAAAACATGCTTGTTTCATAGTTTTATGTGGTTATGGGAGTTACGCAATGTCAAACAAAAAGATAAGTGTCAAGTATCACTCGCGCGAAATCAAGGGAATGGACCTGCATAGTTCTCATTATTATTTCATGCCTCGACGGATTCCTTTCGTGTTTGCAGTTGTTGCAGTTTAATTGTGGTAACATAAGAAACCATATTCTTCTTTTCTCTTGGCAAAGGTCTTTCTTCACCATCATTGCAACCAAAATGTTAAGATCTTACCTAAGTAGAAGCGTAATTGCTTGTCGTTTGAGAGCGGTTTGATCGAAACCCCAAGTAGGAGTGAGGGGGAGATTTGTTGGGTATCCCTCCTACTTGGAGGAAGAGTCATTTATTTTTATGAGTTATATTTATTTGGTGTGTTGGTTTACCATATGGGTTATGTTCTATTTAAGCCCATATGATGTATTGGTTGGTTTTAGGAGTATGGGTTACGTTTGGGCCAAAATATTAACTTAGGAGAAATTAAAAAGAGTGTTATTTGAAGCGCTAGAAAAAAATCAGAACATCAACATACACGCACAAAACTGAGAGTGAAGGCAGAGAAGTGTTATTTTGGTGTTTCTCCATTGCAACTTGGATTTTGCTCCCGATCGAAGGCCAAACAAAGTACGATTCGCACCAAATTTTGACACAATGATCCTGCCATATCAACCTTCAAATCTAACGGTTGAATTTTCATTTGGTGCTCTCTAATTCGGTATTTTCTACACAGCCCTAAAYCTCTTGTAAGACAATTTTGTCTGATGCACTCACTAATGGTGTGTTGAAGATCTTTGAGGAGAGAATCTCTAGGAGTTTGCATGAACTGGCTAAAATACTTCACTGAATATGCCAAGTCAGGTCTTGTGTTGGTCAAGAAATTTATTTTCCCACAATAGTCCTGTAGTAAGTAAGTAAGATCTCACAGAAGGGTGCCTTTAGATGAACTGAGCTTTAGTTTCAGTGGCGGAGGAGTAACAACAGGTTTGTACTCAATAATAGCACTAGCCTCAAATAACTCTTTGGTAAATTTGTTTTGAGTGAGAGTAACACCTAGTAACATATATAGGAAACCTCCAAACCCAAGAAATAACTCAGCTTCCCCAAATCCTTGATACGYAAGATCTCATTTAAGTGATGTTTTGAGCTTAGATATGACAAAATATTTGAAGCTCCKTTGTGTTGAATGAATAATGAGTAATCATTCTTGGATTACTTGAACCTCTGGAGAATCAGTTCATTCAAATGCTTAGCATACCATTGGCTTGAAGCTTGTTTCAACCCATAAAATGACTTTTGAAATCTACAAACCTTTTTCTCATAATTAGGGTACCCTTCAGGTGACTTCATGGACACTTTTTCATACATGTCCCCATGTAAGAATGTAATATTGACATCAAGTTGAAACAAGTCCCAACCTCTCAGAACATTTACTACTATAATGCTTTTAATTGTGGACATTATCACAACAGGTGAAGATGCCTCATCATAATCTACCCCATGAGTTTGTGTATAGACTTTAGCAAATAATCTTACTTTGTACCTTTCAACTGAACCAACTGCTTTTTATTTGATCTTGTTTACCCATTTACTACCTATGGCCTTTTTACCAGGAGGAAGATCAACCATAACCCAYGTATTATTGGCTTGCAATCCACTAAGCTCAACTTCCATAGCCTCAACCCACTTCTGATCTTGAGAAGCTTGCTTGTAAGAAATAGGCTCAGTTAGGTTAGAGACAACATTTATTATAATTTTTCTACTATGAGGAATGGAGTCCAGCTTAACCAAGTTACACCAATTTTTTGTTGTTGGTTCATAGACTGAAGTGGAGCATACATAATCCTTCATAAAGGAAGGTGGATGAGATGTTCTTGTTGATTGCCTTAAAATTGGAACAGAGCAGTCAAGAACTTGCTCATCACTTTGTGAGTGGATAGATTGTGGACTAGATTGGAGATCGTTTAAGGTAGGAGAATTCGATGGAAAATATGGAGAGGGAGGATTATAAGCAACACCAATGGAGGTATTTGTGATGACTTTCTTTGACTTTCTCTRCGATTCGATTTTTCTCCATTCTCTTTTATTTTTCTGCCATGGCYAAGAAGAAGAAGTTTCACCCTTTTTGCTAACCCTAATAATCAACCTTCAAAGCTTGATTTTGATAGTAGTGTTGTTGTTGCTAGTGATTCGCAGACTGAAGATACAACTCCTCTTGCTCGATTAGACCCAGATGATCTTATTCCTATTCCTGATCATCTAATTGCTCCATCTATTACTGGTCTTTGTTCTTGATCAGAGGTTACACCGTTGGAAGAGAATCATCAATCCTTTTTGCGAATAAAGATTGATGCTACAGTAATCAATGCAACAATAAACCATAATCCTGGGATTTCAAATCTTGTTAGTGGTGTTGTTGATGATGTGTCTATAATTTCTAATCTAATGGCTTCTCTGGCTCCAATATAGCCTAGAAAAGGKCGTTCTATTCCTTCCTAGTCTGAAGTCCTTAAAGGTAGCCTTATTGCTAAAGGTATTTCCCTTCCCTTTGTTCGTCATGTTATGGAGAATAATGTGAAAATTGTTGAGTTAGATCCTGCAAAAGTAGCTAAGGGTAATGCTACTTGGTCTCATGCTATTATTCTCTATGTTTTGGGTGCTACTCCTACTTTTGTAGCTTTGCACAGGTTCATAGCTAAATCTTGGTTAAATATTGCTAAATCCAAAATTTACCTTCATAATGAGGGTTACTTTGTGGTTAAATTTAAATCTAAAGATGATGTMGTGGATGTGTTAGCTTCTGGCCCTTATTTGCATAATGGAAAGCCTATGATCATAAAAGGTTGGTCCTTTAAGTTTTGGTTTCATGAGGAGTTACTTAAGTTTGTTCCTCTTTGGGTCAGGCTGCCTAACTTACCATTGAATTGTTAGACTCCTAATTCCCTTGGTCGGATTGACAGTTCTCTTAGGGTTCTAGTTTGTGCTAATGAGTATACTACTCATCAACTCTGGATTTCCTTTGCTAGGNCCCCCCCTATGGATGAGTCTCCTGCCCCTCATGTCCTTGTTGTTGATGATGGTGCTTAGAAGCAAGTGACTAGGAGAACCAGTGGCTCTTCTAGCTATGCCTACAATTTTATCCAATTCCAACAAATATCTTGCCTTAATAGTTGAGGAGGAGGAAGTTGAAGATTTTGAAGATATGGAAGAGATTCCTGGTGTTTTAGAAGAGGATGATAGGGGTTAGATCCTGATCCACCTCTATGATTCTCTCTAGCTGGAACATTAGGGGTCTTAATAACCTTGTTAAGGTAGATGCTCTGAAGGGGTTTCTACTTAAACACAAGATTAGTGTTGTGTATCCTAGAACACAAAGTAAAAATGAAATATTAATAYAAGGATTCAAGCTTGGTTTGGAAATAAATGGCACTAGATTTCTAGTATACATTATTCACGTAAAGGAAGCATCTGGGTTGGTTTGCATTGTGATAAAGTCATGGTTGAACTTATTTCCGTGCATGAACAATTTGTACACTGTTTTATCAAGACCTTGGATTAGAGAAATAGGTTTTTTGCACCTTTATATATGGAGTTAACACAATTGAAGGGAGATATAGTATTTGGAATGCTACTCGAGCCTTACCACAGGTTTTGGATCCTTGGCTATGTATTGGAGACTTTAACTTCATTCTTTTTTCTGAGGATAGATTGAATGGAAGGCCAGTTCATGTAGCTAACTGATATGGACTTCTCTATTTTTAAGGGCTAGGGTGACTATTTTACCTAGGACAACAAATCTCAGGGTGGCTAATATGATTGCTACAAGGCTTAATTGGGTTGTTGTCAATCCAGTTTGGCTTGATCTATTTCCAAGATTGGAGGTTTTGGTTCTCCCTCCCTCACTTTCTGATCATTCCCCCTTAGTTCTTGATTGTGGGTATGATAAGTAGGAAAAAAGAAACCTTTTAGGTTTCTAAATGTTTTAACTACCCATTCCAATTTTAATGATATTATCACTAAGGGTTGGGCTGTTAAAGAGGGGATTCTAATGCATAAGTCGGGATGATGAATCTTGTGATGTGGCTATGAATGAATTTGTCTAGGGKCCACCATTCAATTGTCCCCAACTAGTTAGKAAAAATACTTCTCAAGAAATGGATTTTAAGACTGACCAAAAGCGAGAATACACATTTGATGTCAAAAAGTGTGATGAAATCTTTGATTGGTTGTAAAATTCAAGAAGATTAAACTAGTTGGTCGGCATAAAGATATAGATCCTAATGAAATAAATGGAAATATTTATTGTAAATGGCATGACGTCTTCACCCATAAAACTGGTGATTGTGTAATTTTCAGAAACAGAATTCAGGATGAAAGAACAATGGAGAGACGAGATATTTGCACGAGGAAATTTCTTGGGCCTAGTCAGGAAGGAAAACACCTTGACCATTAGAGATTTTAACTCAAACTTATTTCATTAATATAAGGGAATGACTCTATTACAATCCTATGAGAATTGGGTCAACCGAGTTCCACTAAGAGCTCATGTTCCAATCAARAAATCCCTATATATAACTGTTGAAACTCACTGACTTCCACGAAATCTTCTCTCCTTCTTTCTTAGGCTTAATTCAAAGACTAACTCAATACTCTTTCATGCTTAACTCAAAGCCTAACTCAATACTCAGATTAAAGGAAATTCACTCAAATTCCTCCTTACCCCCACAAACCAAACTTACAGAATGATTCAACCTCTTAGACGAGAACTTGATAAGAACTTGATAAATGAACAAGGAACAAATGACTTAGTTTAGATTAGAAAACTTTGCTTATGCTCACAATGAGTTGCTCAAGTTAGATGTGTATTTTTTCAAAAACTAAAGCGTGATTTTAGTTTTCAAATCTTTTTCTCCAAGTAAAGTAATTGTGTACCACTACTCTACCACTCAACTACTTAATCCGGTTTTCCACTAACACTTAAAATGTTCCTGGACTTAATCCATGATCCTACTAACTCTGTAGTGTTTCTATAATCATTGACTAAGTCTAACTTTTATCCATTACCCACACTTATGACTGATGTAGGGATTCATACTCCTTTTTTAGAGTCGTTTTAGAGTTTATTTCATAGTTTTGAGTTAGTTTTGTCTTGTTTAGAGTCATTGTCCTCGTTTCATTTTCTAACCCTCTAATGGACATTTTAGTGTTTGGTCTTTTCTTTTGTTTTGATCAGATTTTCATGTATCTTTGTTATGAGCATGGTTAGGAGTTGTCTTGCACGTTTTGGTATTGTTTGATGCTCGAATTTAAGAATGTATACACCTTTAGTGCAGCATTCGAGCTTTTAGAACTTTTGGATGTGCTGGGAACTTATTTAACTAGCTAACATTTCATCAGACTTGTCATTTGATGTGATTTCACTTGTAGGTGAAACAACTAGTCTTGCATTGTTTCAATAAGAGACAAGAAGATTACGATCGTTTGTTTGGCTAGAAGCGCCTGCTACTCTACATGTAGAATCAACTCTTTATTTCTAATTGCTTTGGGATTTGTTTAATGATGTAGATGGTATAAAATAATCCCATACTTGTGTAGCAAATCACCCAAGTAATTTCTAATACTTAGTTTTCATATTTTTGGCAATTTAGAAGTTGTCTTTTACTTGATTTTGCTTTCACACCTTAAAAACACTTATTTTCTTCTTTTTTACATTGCTTCTCTGTGTGTTAGCTTGGTTTTCTCTTGAATTATTGGCTCATATTCTATGTTGCAAGCTCTTTAGCTGAAACGATTATTTTACTCTTGAACATAACTTATTTTAAGTATTTCATCAAGTATTTATTGCATAGACTATATATTTAGTGTTCAATGCTTATATATAATTGGTTATTTATAGCTGCGATGAGTTGAAGTCTGTCTAAATATTTAGTGATATATTATAATTAATTTTGTTATCATGTTTATAATGCGTTAATTGGATAGGTTATTTTCTAGAGTTGGCTGAAAACGGCCTCAAAATTCACATGTAATCTTTGCACTGTTCAGTAGGTTGTGATTGAGGTTTGAGACTTATTTAGTTGAGGAAGTGTTTATGCTAATGGTATAGTTGATCACCATAGTTGATTTACTAGTTTCAGTGTAAAATGATCTAGCAGAAGTGATTACGTTATTAGGTTGATGCTTTAGAAGTATTTGGCGTTCCCACTTAATTAAGCATAGGCATTTTATTAGTGAGGTGAACAGTGAGGATACATGATATATTTGTGACAATTAGTGTAAAGAGCTGAGCATTGTAAGTCAATAGCTGGACTGTAAGCCATGAGAGTAGTCTCTATAGGTGGTTAGAGTAGCGGTGTTTACTCGTGTGTCTAGCCGAAGTATTTGAAGTCACTAAGGTCTTTAGAAAGTCTTTCTCATGTGGTGGTCAATGTCGCGCGTGACTCTTACGAGTCCTTAATTTGGATTGGCTATGACACGATTAATGTGAGGAGGTGAATACCCAAATCCCGACAGTATATGAATCTTTAGTATTAATTTGTTATCACTATAATTTAGTGTCTATAGGGTTTTTCGTGACATTCATTGACCAATAAGTGACTAGTCAATTTGAATTAGCTTGGTGATTACTCGATAGTCAATAGTGCGGTGTGTGTTAACCGGTTAGTTTCCAGTAGTAATGTTGAGCCATTCTCATTGTGTCCACTTGGCTAAGTAGGACTGCTTGGTAGCTAAAGATCTCTGAGTTACGGTTTCTAATCATTATTGAATCCACAACGATGCTGTTATCATTGTTGGTCAATATAGGACTAGAAGTGAATCTTTACTAGATGGTATTTTAAATGTCATTTTGGATGATTCAAAGTTCGTTATATAAGAAGAGCTTATTCGATAAGTATCTTTATAAATAAAATATTTTGTAAAGAGTGCAACATTATTTTTAAACTCAAAACAAAATTTATCTTTAACTTAATTCAATTATGTTTATTTTCAGCAAAGATTAAGACTTACTTTATCTAACAGTTACCAGGCTGTAGATTATAATTGTGTGTCCTGTTCAATGTTTCTAATCACAAAAGAAACGTAGCAAGGACGATAAATAAATTAGAAATACTTGAAGCTTAGGGATGTATGACGAGGAAGCTTGAGACACTGGTGAATTTGGTGTCAGCGCGTGAATAGAATCTATCGGTTATTGAGGGGTTAGCTTGATATGATATTGTTATGATAATGGAATAGAGTTTCGTCTGTTCTTAGATGATTGTACTCACTGGTTACGTTCTCTCGTTGAGTCGGCTAATCTGACAAAACAAACAAAGGTGACTGCCCGGGGTTGACCCAGGGAAAGCCCCTCCGTGCTTAAAGTTAGCGAATGGGGATCACTTTGCGCAATAATCCTGGGAATTGGGGTCAAGCAAGCGTAGGAGATTTGTACTAGGGGGTTGACTTTCCGTTTAGGTGTTGCGTTCAGAATTAGATATTCGGCATAGGAAGTGCTTCTCTGGGGTGACCAGCACTCCCACTTGTGATGTTAGTGGTTTGAATGTTGGTTGGGTAAGGAGGTGACTTGACTGCGCTCTCCAATGTTGGGTGTAGATGAGAGATAGATTGAATACTGTTATGTTGACCGATATTGGGGAGCAATAAGAGTACAGTTAATTGTCATTACTATTTGTGGTCATTAATTCCTTTTATGGTCTCTACTTTTTAGAACCTACCTCCCAACGGGTGTCCTAATGATTATGTAGACAAGTGGTCCGAAACATTGACCCTGTGTGATGGACAAATTAGATGGTGGGGCCCCACTGGATGGCCACGTGGACCCTGTGATAGGGTAGCTGCCTAGCGAACAGTAATCAAATTTTAATATAAAAAGATCACTTGTTGTTTGTTTCCGTTTGGGTATTAATTGGTTTGTTATTGAGCTATTGGACAAATAGTTTGCCTTTATTCTGCAAGGAATTAGTTTCTCTTGGATTTGGAGATCCTAGTTCTGTAGATTGATATATCAACTCTAGTTCCTTATTATAATGAACCTTGTTTCTATTTCCCAAACCCTTTAACAAATTCAAAGTAGAACAAACCCGGTATATTGTGTGTTCGCTAACTAAGTGATGTGCACTGCTCAATTGAGTGACTTTTCTTACCGTGTGATTAATGTGTGTCTTGAATTAGTATTCTTTGACTTATTTGTTATGAGAGTAAGTACTCTTGTTTTTGCAACATTATTCGTCGAGCGAACTAGATTGCCATAATGATCAATCATTATTAAAACATTGTATTAGTATCATATACAAGATGATTAAGAGTTGTTCTACTCTTGGTATTGATTTGTGTAGTAATGTTAATTATCATCAAAAACGCTATGATGTGAGAGGTCTATACAACTCACAGATGTCGTGTTATATTTGACACTGATTCTAACATTCTGGATACAAGTGCACCGTAAGGTAATTAATTAAATAGTGTGTCTTGTTGTACACTTACTAATTTTTATGAGAGGTGTTCTGAAGTATAGAAAAGCAGTAACCAGTGCTGCTATTTTATTAATGCTGACCAGGAGTGAATGAATTCATGAAGGATTACTTTAATACGGTAGGTTGGGGCTGAGTAGAACTTTTTGTATTTTTTTTTATTTTTTTGTTTTATCGAGTAATCTATGTTGTTCTGTTTTAACTTGGTTGATTTAATACAATTCTGACATTCATTTTACTATAGTAATCCTAGGTCAATATATTTTAGAACTAATGTCTTAGTTATGTAGTTGTTGTTATTGGTAATCCCTGCATTATCTAGATGTTAATCAACTATAACTAGTAGTATTGTATCAATTATAATTACATTTTTTGGTGCATATCTAACTACAAAGAATAGAAATGGGATATGGAATAGGTATCTCTTTGTAGACATTGAGTTCTGATGATCTACTTAATTCCAATATAAGACGATCTCCAAACTGTAATTAAATTGTATGTTTTGATGGGATTGAACTAGAAATATAATAAATTTCGTGTACAGCTATTTCAGAAAAAAATCCGTCACAAATATTTCATATATTAAGTCGAACGTGACTAATGGTTGATAAGAAGGCTGAGATAGCTATTTGTTTATGGCAGTGAATAAAGTGCATCTCGGTGATTACCGCTTATCGTTTGCTTTCGCTTGTTTGTGGTTAGCTTTTATTAAATACGGAATGAATTTGACCTCCGATGTTACCATGTTTTCGGCGACCACTGATAAGAATAACTCAAAGAGTTTTTAATGACCCAAGACTCCTTCACGTTACTCTCAGAGCATAATGTGTCTCAATCGAAAATCCGTGATGCTCCCACGTGGAAATACAATGATGGGTCAATCTCAGCAAGTGTTCTTCTTAGAAGGGTGCTCTCTTTATTTATGTGTCTCGTCTAGGATATTTAGAGTCAGGCAAAGTCGACACAAGATCAAAATCAAAACATCTTTCAGGCGAAAATTATCTCGCGACATCTCGTGTATTTCCAATTAAATTTAAATTTGTTGGTAAAACGATTTTGACCGTTTATGCTCAGAATTTACATTGATTTCCGGTGTTCTTTTTAGGGTTAATTTCTCCTAATTGTTTTTTGTTCGTCTGTGTTTATGTTTATAGGATTGCTTGGTTGGGAATGTTGTTAACGGTCGATGGAGTCGGTATATTCATATGTTGGGGTTTCTTGGTTTTTTTTTGGATGAGGTTGCGTAGGTAACTAAGGTTCTATGGTATTTGACGGCTTCAACAGTTCTGAATTTTATGTCGCCGATAATTATATTTAGGTTTTTTTAGAAGGGATGTATATTCTGCGTTTATTGTATTGACAACGATGAGGTATATTGTGGGTTGCACGTGTTTTTTTAAAGCGTAGGTTTGTTGTGTGAGGTAATGAATTTGAATGCATTCCCTTTTGATAGGTTTATTTGACGTGTTCTTCTTTTGTAAATTGTCATGTCTTGGATTTATAATTTATGATCGATTTTTATGAGACTGTCTTTCAGTTCAATTTGGTTAGGTTTGAGCTAATATCTTGGACTATCTTAGTAGTTCATTCTCGAGTTATATGCATTTGATTTTTTAGGGATTTTTTATGGATTCAATTCTTATGTAGGGTTTTTTTAAATATTCTGTTCGTAATTTATTCCTTAGTTTGAAATGATTTAGTGGATTTGTTTATTAATTTTATGTAATAGTCAAAATGCATTTTGTGTTTAAGAAGTTATTACGTTTTTTGTAGATATTTGCTGTGTAATATTATCTATGAATTATATGTTGGCAGTAAGAGAAGGTTTATATCTAGATAATAATTACGGATTATGTTATTTTGTGTGCAGCCAAAAAGCATTATTTTGGTTTTGTACTATGTAATGATTCATATTTAGAAGTATAATTCAATATTTGAATGACATTCTGAATGAATGACACTCCTAAGATATTATTAGTGTTTCTCATATTTGTGCCAATATGAGAAAGCTAAACTCTAGATTATTTACATGGGTCGTTTAGCCTGTATTGATAGGGTGATTATTATTAGCATGGAAGGTGGGTGAACTTTTAATTATTGAATGCATATACTAGTTTTGTATATATTTATGTTTTGAGTGTGTGTGTATCCTGATGCTGAATATGTACAACAAGATGAATTGTTTGTGATAGTAGTTTGATATAAGCTATCCTGATATTTGAATATGTGCATTTATAGTATTATTATGCAATTATCCATGTTCTGCGTGATAAAAATAGTACATCAAGATTAATTCTATAATTTCACCTTTTGTGTATTTCTTTAAGTTCCTAAAATTTTTCCTTCGTGAGTGAGAATAATACAATGAATAATAAAGGGAGAGTGTATGTTCTATCTAGTGGTAGGTGCAAATATATGGGGGAAGTGACATTCTGATATATAATGCAATTAAGACATTGCAATGAAGAGGGTCATGCTATTATTCATTTCCTATAAAGCCTAAGATGATGTTCGTTAAATTTGTTCATAAATTTTGCTATCTGAGCTAACCTAGACATTTGAGTTGTTTCTTTTTGGATTTTCCTGTGTTTAGTTTCGTACTGGTATTTTTTGTTCTTTGGGCGGCTGCTTGGGTATTTTTTTTTTCGTAGTTGTATGTTCCTTTGCTGATTGCTCTTTGAGTGTTATCTCTCTATGTTGTTTCTGTGTGTTGTCAACTATTTTTTGTATATTCGACTGAAATAAGTTGGTGTTATTTGATGGGCTTTGTTCTTCGATAGCAATTAAAATGGCTGTTATAATTATGGTATGTCATGAGAACGAGAAGCACACTTATTTTTGTTGGATACCTACAAGTTGTTCTACCGTCTTTGGGCGCAATCTTCTAGCTCTAAAATATGGAGTTATAGATGATCTGTAATAGAATTAGTTGGGTGGGAATGATAATGCTTTGTTAGTCGATTTGCGATGCATGTGTTCCAATGATAATGACATTAATAACTTCAACTTTGGTTGTATTCTTGGTAGATGTATAAATTAGGGTTATTTATAAGTTGAATAATTTCGAGTTTATTAATGTTTTGGTTTAGTTTTGTGGTTGTGGGTTATATTGTTTAGCTGTGGATACTTATTATTTTAATTCTTCAGGTATTCCTTTTTCTTTCTATAATGTGATATCTGTGCTAATTTGGTTCTCCTTTGTCATGCTTATTTATATTCCGACTTTCCATATGTGTGGTTTGTCAATTGAATTGTCAATGTTTATATATTTGATTGGGTTGTATTAAGTTAAAATAATCCACTTCTTCTTTTATTTCAGTTGATCGGATAGGCTAAACTCCCCTTGGTTGTCATTTGTACTACAATCCTCTCTAACGTTTGGCTTGAGCTGATAAAATTTTCTTTTCTCCAAAAAATGGCCAGTACATTCACAATTGAGTGGGTATGTTTCTCTTGCTTTGAATATCTTGAGTAATGTATTAATCTTATGATTTTCGCAATTATTGATTTATTTAATTATGCCATTGATGTTTGGTGTGTTAAAATTAAAATGTTGGATGGGGTGAGTATTTAGTGGGGTGTTAACTTTTAGATCCAAGGTGATGGGTATTAGACTATTAGACAATCTTAAACTTGATTGCTTGATGCTGAGTTCTCTGGTTCTTCAATGTATAGAGGATTGTAAGAGAGAATTGATGGTTATTACATTGCGATTTTTGGGTTGTAGTTTAGGCTTAAATATATCAGCGGGAAAGGATGATGTGTTTGCGTACAATTCCGAGTTGTTGAAATTGAAATTAATATTGACGATTTAATTGTTTTAGAGGGTTGGAATATCTTTGGGTTGTTGGGAGCGTAGTTGATGGTTGATAATTGCGAAAGAAGTCTGATTAGGTCGGCTTCCCTTTACAAATCAATAACATCAGAGAAGTTTGTTACCATGAAACAGGGGATATGAGCATTTTTTGTTCAGAATGGAGACTAAGTAGTACAAATTTGTAAGAGTTTTCCATAAATTGGAATATGGAATTTTATATGATATTATTCGGTGTTGTTGCAGTGATTGTTGTTGATTACAATGCTATGTATCATTTTTTCACCTTTTACCCTGACTCATTACCATCAGAATCGAGTGCGTGAACAATTCGCGCATGTTTCTCGGATGGTGGAGGAGTGTAGACACTCAAATCGAGTAATGGTGCAATTGCCCTGCTTATTACAGTCTGACTTCTTGTTTTTCGCTTACAGCCATCGAATTTCGTGATGATTTTATTTCTTAATCGGTCTTGCTGTATCTGTGGTGATTGCTGGGATGTTATAGTTATATTAGTTGTGCTTTTCTTTATTTGCTTGTGGAATTAGGAGTTAAGGAATATCTAAATAATCCTATTATGCCTTTCTTTTTGTTATGGGTGTGGTTGGTACATTACATTGTTAGAGAATTTAGTGGTCTTTAAAGTAATTGCTTAAGCTCCAGTGACAGATCACTCGGTTGCAGTTATTACTTCGTGACAAAGGTTTGAGTTAAGGAAAGTAAATTTGCCGGATGTCTTGTTTTATCCGAGTTATGGTCAAGGATGATATATGAAGATGGTGCGTGCAATTTTAAGGAATCGCGGTTTAAGATATATGAGTTCTATCAGAAACTTTAATGTATTTCATAGTGAATATAAGAGTAGAAAGGTCTTTGTCATTGCCCGTATTTGACCTTAACTAAGTGTATTAATCTTTATAATAATACTAATATAAATAAAGAATCTTGTTTCCCCGTTAGAATATATGAATAGATGAGTTTGTTTTTGTCCCTATTATGAGTAACAGAGAGCGAACTGGGTTGGTGAATTTGACGGTAGGTTGGCTTGAGAACGATAAATAGGTATAAAGTATAAGCAAGGAAGATATCTGAGTGTCTATAATAATGCAAGTGGAATTTAAAAGATGCTTTAATTCTACAAAGTTAGCCAAAATTCTCAATTCTTTGTGAGAATGAAGAGTTATTATGTGATTCTTGATTTGGTAACTGTTGTAAGGTATTTTGATATGTAATTGTGAAGATGTGCAAATAACAATCTCTGTTTGATCATCTCACCTCGGGTTTGTTGTATCTTTTCTAGTGATTGCTTATGCATGTAATTCCTTTTTGGAATTTTATCTATTGCGTGAGAATGAGTTTATGCGAAAGTTTTTTAAATTTGTCGCATGATTAGCAGATATAAATAATTTAATCGTGGCAGAACTCAGGCTACGAAAGCAATTGAAGTAGACTATAATCTTAGGTGTGTTTTCTTGATCAGTTTGTTTAGTTTGAAGTATATACATAACGAGCCATAATGTTACATATTGCCACTTTGTAGGATGTTAATATAAACATCAGCAATATACTAGTGAGGATCAATCTAGTGTGGATACTAGTATTAATTTAGTCTTGGTCCGAGTAGTTCATATGCTGATTTGGGTCTAATTGCTTAGATTATTTTCTAGTAGTATATCGATGTTGCTATCTTATGAAGACTTGTTATTATCATCGCACTGAAATAGTAGTGTGGAGATATAGTAATTGAATAGATTCTAAGTTTCATTCTTGAATATAGACATATTGGTTTTTCGTGGAAATAGTACTATTGCAGTTTGTGTTGTAATTTTTTGAGTGATTTGTGTTATATAGTATAAATGGAAGACTTATATTTTATGTATGTATAATGCATTGCATATTACTATATTTATACTGATAGTGGTTTAATGTTTTGGGACTCTATTTGATTGCTGGTTAGTCTCAAACATCTGTGGTCTATTATTTTAGGGAAAAAAAATTGCAAGAAACTATTTTCAGATGCCATATATAGATATGGTTGTGTAGAGACTATGAAGCCATATTAGTTTGCAATAATCTCTTTATTATGATCTCTTAATTTTCAGCAGGTGGCCTTGTTCATTATGGTATTAACTCTATATGAGAATTAAATTGTGTATAGAATAGTTTTATCACTGTGTGGAGAGAGGGTGGGGGTGTGGTAATAGTCATTTATATTTCTTATATTACTGTTAATTAAACTGATGACAGTCTGTAATGATCTATTGTAAGCTATCACTTGAAACCTACTTTTTCTTATAATTCGTTCCACATCTGCACAAGTGTTACCATATTGACCTTGGACGATGACTATGATGTTACAATCATTGGTCTGGTTAATCCTGTTTTATAATATGTATTTAATGATGTTGTTGTGTGGGGTTGTTGTTGGTGGGTAGGAGTGTTTTCAGGTTGCGTGGCTTTAGTCAATATGGGTCTGGGAGCGAGTTTGGAGGACAAACTTATGTATCCGGTAGATGGGTTGCTGATTTGAGTGCTAGAGTGTTGTGTGGATTGGGAGACTTGACTGAAGGGGTTGGAGCTGATCAATGATAGGTAGATTGATGTCCTGCTGTGGGGGTAAGTAGAGTGCAGATAGAGTATAATTGCAGCGGGGAAATCATTTGGTTATTGTCTACTTTTTAGGTTGTAAGATTTTCCATTGCAGTTATATCTATTTTCTATGAGGGTGTATATAGGTTAACATTTTAATATTATGCCTTCTTTGTGTATTATTTAGTGTGTTGTGCTTGTTGCTGATGTTTTCTTGTGACATCAAGTTGTATAGATTCGGACTACATTTTTTTTTGCTGGAGACTTGTTATTGGTTGACAGTATGTGCTTGCAAACTTTGTTATAGATTTTTCTATGAGGATATTATATAATTGACTTTGGTTCACAAATCAACGTTAGCATGTTTAGCTATATTAGCTATAGTTTGTGTTAAATTTTAAATTGTTTTATTCGCATAAAAGTTCTATTGTAGCTCCAAATGTGTTTTGAAGCAATGTGTAAGTGAACATTATGTAGGGATTCAAGTTCCTACATAGACCTGAATCTCATTTTTTCTACTTTTTAACACTGTCATGTATGTTGCTTGGCATTTTAAGTTAATGGTACAATTGGTTTAAAGTCTAGCTAAAAATAAAGATGAAAAGAATTGGTGAGCGCTTTTGGCGTTGCAATAATTTTTAACGATTGAAATACGACTTAACTCGACGTATTGAGACTGTAAATATAAGTGTCCTAATTTGTTCGTGTGTAGTTTGAGATAATAACGATATGGTAGAAGCGTCCCATTGTGTTGCTGGCTACTTTAGGGACTAGAAAAGTGGGGAGTGTATAGTTCCGCAAAAAAATTGTGTGACGAAACACACTTTTAGATGAGGCTGTCGACAGATTTGTGTGAGAAATGGACCACAAAAAGCGTTCCCAATATATCCACGGTTGAAATAGGGACGCTTTTTTTAAACGTGCCCAATGTTAAAATAGGGACGCTTTTTAAGTTTAGTGTATCACATATGAACAATAAAAAAGGCATGCCGCATATTATTAATAGGGGTAGTTATGTAAAATTGTATTTTTATACTGGCAGCCTTTTTTTTTGTGAGTGAGTCACATGTTCTCTCTTT
>SNQN01000583.1:37770-89058 GCA_008642245.1 Bassia scoparia
AGGATATGGAAAATTAAAAAATGTTAAGTTATTATTATTTATTTTCATTACATAAAATAATCTCAATGATTTTTGTAAGTTATGCAAATTTAAGCCTTCCATAATTTTGTAACAAAACAAATCGTAAGTGATATCATAATATTAAAAAAAAGCAATCAATTATAAATCATAGCAATTATTTTATGAGAAATATTTACGGCAAGTATTTTAACATTGCCCTTGGAACATGTTAGAAAAATACTTCATTTTTAAATAGCAATGCAATTCAATTTATTTTCAACATAGAAGAATAAGTTTTAAGCAGTGACTTCGGACCCTCACTTTATCCTTAATATGAGCCAGAGATTCAAATCATCATTCCCTTCTCTAAATTACCCCTTGGGCTCATCGCACAAAAAAAAAACCACTTATTTTAAGCATAATTTACACCATTTAGATTAATACCATTAAAATAATTTAGTTTTTAACTAACGTCCCAATACCTGTTAGTAAGATTGTTATAAAAAATACATTTATTGAGTATAAAAAGGTCACAAAAAAATTATCTAATAAAAAAATCAAAATTTAATCAAATGATTTGGTGACATGTGTTGTAAAAACGGAACATGGGCCCGCCGTTAGTGGGATGTAAAGTCCACGTCACAAGATTCAATGAGGTTCCAATCTCAAAATCATGTGGGCTTTACATAATGGCTCAACTCTTAACTTTATCAAAGAGATTTATTCTATAACATTACCCTTAATTCCAGATGAGAACAACACATTCACTTACAGGAGTTGTCAAAGGGCTCAACACTCCCCCTCACACGGTGGGTTGTCCATAAGGTGGACCTAGATGCAATTCACACCCATCTTGGCTCTCGATTACTATGTTCAAAGGTGCCTAAAGCAAAGGTTGGTCTGTCACGAGAGTTAAGTCCACATCACACAATCAAATAGGTTCTACCTCAAAAAATCCAAAAACCATGATTGACAATGAGGTGTAGCCCCATAGCCTTTATATAATGTTCTTAAAACTCTTGAACTTTATCAATGAGGATATCATTTTAAAACACCCCTCAATTTTAAATGGGATAAACACGATATGACTCAAAACGTGAATCGTAAAAATAAAACCGAGAATTATAATTTTTCTATTGCCATGGGTCAAGGTGTCAAAGATAAAACCACATTTTGGTTCAAGATGAGGACATCAAAGGAAGGTGGATGGAGTACTTCGATAATTATTGTAAGAAGTCAAGGGGCTACAGGGATATTGTCGGAGTAAAGGAGGAAATCCCAATGTGGGTTGTTCGACAGGTCAAAAGGAGTAGAGGTAGAGGTTGCATTGGAGAAGATGAAATCGAAGAAAGCAGTTGGCCTGATGTATTATACCGATTGAGGTTGTGGACGGTGTCTAGTAAGGTTGTATTTGATGTTAACGGAGTGATTTAACAAGATATGGAAAGACTTCGAGGATCCCTCAAGTATTGGCGAAATCACTTTGTCCCAATTATAAAAACAAAGGAAATGCTCAGGATTGCGCTAACTACCGAAGGAAAAAGCTTATACAGTTCAACACTATGAAGTTTGGGAACGTAATATAGAACAACGGAAGGGCATCCTGCATATCCGAAAAACCATTTAGGTTTAGCTGGCATCCACATAGCAAGCAATTCATTTGTTAAGACAAATGATGGAGTTTATAAGGCGAAAGAAGAAGGACCACCATATGGTCTTTATCGATCTAGAAAAGATTATGACAAATGTACCAAGAGATGACTTTGTGCGGCAATGTGAAAAAAGGTATCCCGAGGTACATTGACCTAGTTTAAGACATGTATCGGGGTGTGTCAACAAATGTTAGACTTGGATGGATTGACAAAGGATTTCCCTATAACGATTGGTTTGCACATAGGGTCGGCATGAGCCCTTCCTTTTTGCATCTTATAGATGAACGTACAAGGCCAATCCAAGAGGAAAGTACCATGGTGTATGTATTGCGGATGATATTGATTAGTGATGTGAACTAAACTGGTTAATCAATTTGAGCAATGGAGAAAAAGGTTGAACTCGAGCAATTTAAGCTAATCGGAGTAAGACTGAGATTTGAATGTCGATTGGGTCTCAATGGGGACCATGATGGGTGTGAGGTGGCGGAAAGGACTTACCATGTGATTGCTATTAAGTATCTTGGTCAATCACCAAAAGAAGGGATTATTGGACCAAGATGTGGCTCATAGGATCTAAAGTCAGGGTGGGTTAAAATGGAGAGCGGCTACAGGTAGTGTTATGCGATCGAAGCCTCCCTAAAGCTGAGGGAAATTTACAGGAGCTATAAGACCAGTTTGCTATATGGTACGGAAATGTTGGTCTCCCAAGAAAGAGGCATTTTCAACAAAGTTGGTCACGCGAGAATGCCGATGTTAAGGATGGTTGCGGGGAACACTCTAACGAGATTCGAATAAGAAGATAATTACCGTCAGAAAGTTTGGTGTGCGAGATATTGCAAGCAAGTAAGGGAAACCGCTTGCGTGGTATTGGGCATGTAAACGGAGACCCAAGGGGGCCCGGTGCGAAGAGTGAAGAGTAGAATCAAGGGATTTCTAAACGGAGGTAGAGGGAGACCAAAAAGGACTTGGTGAAGGAGGTTAGAAAAGATCGAAGCAGTTGGATTTGCAGACGAGTGAGGCTCTCGATCGGAGGAGGTCGAGGAGGAAAATTTATGTGGATGACCTCCGGAATAATCACATTTGTTCATTAGCCACCCCGACATATGGAATGTAAGGCTATGATGATGATTGATTGAATGGAATTATGAATTTTCTTCCAAAGTGATCAAGAAAGTCATATTTAACCAATTTAACATCATAGTCCAAATTCAAATAATTCAATTTTGGCATACTAGCTAGGTGGCTTTTTGGAAGGATTAAGACAGAGAATGTATGTCGAAATCTTGAAATATCTTGTACGTTGTTCTCTTGTTTGGTTTGAAGAATTAAATTTTTTAAAAAACTTAACGTGAACTTAAAAAACATTTAATTAGTATGTGAGCGTTTACTTAAACTCTGCACAATACTTATTTTTGATGTGGAAGCTTGAAAAGACCTTAAGTAAAGCTATTTTTTGTTAGGAAGTAAATAAAGGATTTATTATATGAAATAGTCACAAAGATAATTAAATCAATAAAGAAAACACAAAAATTCAATAAAATATAAAAACACCCTTAGTACAAGTTAGATTCAGTTTCGATTGAAAAATAGCCTAATAAAAATCTTCGTCCGAATGAATACAATTGTGCAGTTCAATCTGATTGACATAACGTCCTTGAATAGCGTAATTGTTGGAATGATCATAGTTTGTGATTTCTGAATTCTTTCACAGATTATGAAACCCTAAATCTTCTATTCAGCCAACAAAAACATTTAGAAACCCTAGATAATCTGACTTCCGTGAGGGAAGCAAGAAACTAAACTTCCAAACTCTCACAAAAGGAGATAATAATAAACCCAAAAATTGGGGATAAAACTCCATAAAGAGATAGTAAAAAACCAAAAATTGAGGATAAAACTCTCATAAAGAATTGAATAGAGATTTCATAAACAAATAAGCAAAAATAAAACAGTATGTAGAAAGAAAAATTCGGGCTTACCAGTTACCACCATCAAAGAGATGATGCTAGCTCCTTCGACTAAAGAATAATTAGGTTTAGAGAGATTTTATAAAGAAAAGAGAATTATGAGGAGAATTATTAAGTAAAGCGTTACTTAAATTTACAATGTGTGTATGACATAATTCATTCTTTATACTTCCTTCCATTTAAATATCATATACATTTAAATTTAAGAATTTTTTTTAAAAAATTTACTCATAGAGTTTCAAAAATTAATTTAAGTACTCCCTCCATTCCTTGAATTCATGTCATTGGCGTTTTTTTAACTATTCACAAGTGAAGAGAATCTTGTAAATAACTCTTTTAATGCATAATATATAATAAATTAGTCATGTGGGTCTTGTTTGATTCGAGTTAATGTATAGATTATTAATATTCAATTGTTGCAATTATAAAAATGTATAACGAAGATATAAACGAAATAAAACATGCAATGGGAAGCGTATGAATAGTGACTGGCAGGAACTTCAGAATAAGGGAGTACATAACTTACATTGTATTGCAATCCATTACAAATTAATGACATTTAAACACAATGCAACCTTAGCAAGTAAGCCAAAGAGGCGAGAAGGTTGGAAAACATGGCACAAGATCACTATCAACGGTGTACACTTCCGACGGTGGCCATCTCTTGATCATCGCCATCTTGCTGCTCGAGCGTAGAACATTGTCGTGTAAGGTCTTGATTAAACACGTGGCACCTTCTCAGACCTTCTCTCGGGAAAGATGGCCCCACTGAGAGTCTGATTGGGCTGGCCTAAGAAGCATTGCTGCTAATGTGCAATCCTGTGTAGCGTGTACCACATAATTCACTTCAATAATAGGACGTACAATACAATCAATAATAATGCCAATTTGGTAAGTCGTTGTACACGTAAGTATTTTTCTTTGGTTGTATGATGATGAGTTCTCATCGCTTTAGCAGGTGACTGTCTACATGGGATGAGTATATACTCCGTAGATAGCATATTATTACTCTACTTAGATTTTTTTCCACTTAAACAAATCGAGTTGGTAGAGGGACACGATAGTTCGCCAAAGTGAATTGAAGTATTTATAATATAGTTTTTAAATTATAAAATTCTTCTAATAAAAAATCATAACAATATTCCAAAATATCACGAATTATCTTCTATACACGTTCTAATAGTGAGTGGTCCTTTTTTTCAGTGGTATTTCAAAAACAATTCATCATGTGCCTTTTGACATATTATTAAGGATATTATCACCTATACCTTCGTACTTTGAATTTTCTTAAAATATACATGACTTTTTTGATACCTTTCTAAATGTTCCTGAAGCTTTTAAAAAGCCAAAAATTAGAGTTTTAAGAAAAAACATAAGTAGTTATAATATTTGTGTATTTCTTCTTTAGTCTCCATCTTCTCAACCTAAATCAACTCAACAGCTCGAAGAATGAAAAAATATTACAATCACACCCAATTTAAACACATCAAACACAATTATAATATAAGAAAATAACATCACCTTAAGTTCTTTAAAAAAAACGAAAATTCTTAAACCGCTACATTTTCACCCTAAAAACTCTAATATTTAACAATTAAAGTTAGGTATTTTGGAAAGTGTCAAAAAAAGTAATGTATATTCGAAAAAAAAAACCAAAATACAGGGATATATATATATAATTTCCACAATTAAAATACAGTACAAAAAAAGTAGATCTAAAAGACAAAATGATGTAAAAATCCCTAAAAATGAGGAGTTAATTATTACCTCTAAAGGACTCATTTGGTACAATAATCTCACGTTGAACTTGTTTTGAAATAACACTAGTTGGAGGTTTCTCCTTTCCTTCTCCATAGTGTAGTCGTATACTTCCCATATTCTAGACAAATCTGGTGCTCCCTGTCATAGGTGTGCGAATATTTTAGTGTAGTCTATACAATATTATGAATTAAAATACACCTAATTGGCTCATTTGCATAAAAATTAGCTTAATTATAGTAGCTCGATAGCTGGTGTTGAAATTATTAGAACCATGAAGTATGAACACAAAGATAGAATGTAATTCTAACAAGTGAGTTGTGTCTCAATAATAATTACTTTTACTCCGTATGTAAAACCGAATAATTAATCTTATTTATATCCAAATTTCTGATAAGATCACATAAGTTAATTCAAGTGAATGATAATACATACACAATTTAATTAAGTCATTGAATTTAGGAGATATTTATGTTGTTATTAGAAAAAAGTTGAAACTCACATCAATCATATCTTGGTGGTCTGAAAAACCATGCGAAGCATTGTAGCTCCCACAAAAATTGCTACCTTGGATTTTATGCGGATAATTTTGGATAGCTTTTTGTAACACTATGACCTCCTGCACTATTCCCACTAATATTACCTGATCCAACAAAATTACACAAATTTAAGTCACTTAATCACATACTAATAGAATATAATATGTTTGACTAGAGTATATATTGTACTACTGGCCTCAATGATGTGGGCACTTGCATTGTGCCATGTATTTGAAACCGGGATGTTAAAACCAATTTCATACATCAACAAGAAATAGCCGTTGTTGACGATGTCCGGTTTGTTAAATTAGAAATCGATTAAATCACTTGATCCGTCTCATAAATTAGGTGACTTATCCAATTTTGTAAGGAACAGTGGCAGATTCACTTAGAATCAAGTGGGGCCACTTGATCTCACTTTGCAAAAAAAAATCATTAAAAACAATTTAAACTCTTAAAAAGAATTAATCATAATAATGATCCACCAATATTCAAAAATGACTCTAAGCCCATTCGACTACACACAACATACTACAACTAATAGTGATCAAGTGCATGAAATTCTGGATCCGCCACTGAGTAGGAAAGATATATGATAATCGATTTAATTTGGAAAAGAAAGAGTATATGTATTACAGAAGGATGTGATACTTAAAGTAATTATTGCACATAAACTAACCTTTCACCCTTGTGATAGTCCTTCCAAAATATCATCAAGGGTATTGAGTCTTGAAAGTAAAGATGGTATCGGCATCGGAACGGTCAGTTCCGGAGCTACTGAGGTCGGGGCAAGTGACTTTTGCCCGAACTCTCGAAGACATCGGATCTTCTGTACAGCTCCACCCTCCATGGCAGGCGCCATGACGAGCACGAAGTTCTGGTGGGAGCTCATTTTCGCATCATCTGCCATTTTTTTACACTGCTTTCACATTTCATATATAACAATAACAATGACTGCTTTAGATGATGTAGGGAAGATTTTAATGATATCATATTATGATGAGAAAATGGGCAAGAACGACTGAGTACAGTACTTACAATAACATACAGTATTATTAGTTTATTGTCCTTATCCAATTTTGCCGCCATGTTAGATCGTACGTTAAATTATATAACTGCAATTTGCAATTTTCTGACTTTTTTAAAGTTACTAATTGACATGTTAATTATTTATATGGATGATAATTGGTTGGAATAGCTTCTAGAGTAGCCAAATTAAATGTTTAAGATTTAATGAATAATTTCACATAAGTTATATGTTGTCATTGGTATTGTTGCGGAAAGATTTGAGTCACTTATGAATGATATTGACACATGACCCTATAAAATAAAGTGTATTTAATGAGTGGTTCAATGTAGTGTCTGATATTCTTCTGTATATATGTATAAGAGTATTTGCTGTAGTAGGCATCGTAATGTCTTGCGAGGTTGCGCGTAATGATTATGCCGAAACGTTTATATATAAGCGAACACACTCTAATTAGGTTAAACTAGTAAAGTGGATAATTACAAATTAAATAAATTACTACTCAAAAAATAAAAATATTTACAAAAATAGAAATTGAATATCTATATGTCTAATACACCCCACAGTCGAAACCGGAAGATCGCGAATGTTGACGGACCGAAAATCGAGAAACAAGACCCGCGGAAGACTCTTTGTGAAGATGTCAGCGATTTGATAATGAGAATGAAGGGACGTGCAGAACCCGAACTTCACCTTTCTGAACCTTTCGCGAACAAAATGAATATCCTCTCAATATGCTTAGTGCCTTAGTGATGAACAAGATTACCAGAGAGATAAATCGCCACACATTATCGCATACAATCGGGCTTTGAAGATAGACAATGTAGCTAGGAAGGTTGCGAACCAACAAGATCAGAGACGACATTCGCAACACCACGATACTCTGCCTCAGCACTAGATTTAGAAATGTGGGTGTGTTTAGAAGACCAAGAGAGCAAATTACCACCAAGAAACAACACAATAACCCGATGTGGAACGACGTATCAGGACACCCACCCCAATCAGCTACAGTATATGTAACTGGGAAGAAAGAGTAGACTTGTTACAATTGTAAACCAGACCCAGAAGAACCTTGAAGGTAGCGGATGATGCGTTTCAAAGCTGCATATGATGAAGCATAGGAGCATGACTAAACAGACAAACCTGTTGAACCGCATAAGAAAATGTCCGGACGAGTAAAGGTCAAATACTGTAAGGCACCACATAAACGAGGAATAATGTCGGATCATCACAAGGAGAGTCAGAAGCAGCACTCATTTGCCTTTAGAATCAACAAGGTAGGTGATGACTACAATTAGACATGTCGGCCCGAGAAAATGATGTCTTTAGCATACGTTGTCTGAGACAAAATAAAACATCCTTGTTGTGAGAAACGCAATGCCCAAAAAAATAGCTCATTCGCCCAGATCTTCATAGCAAACTCACGGCTAAGACATAATAATAATTGCTTGCGAAGAGAATCGGACGAAGCAGTTAGAACAATATCGATCAACATATAGAGAATGTAGCAGTAGCGTACCATGCGATAGATGAACAGAGAGGCGTCCAAAGTGCTATTAACGAACCCAATGACTGAACAAAATCACTGAACGCTGATATCAAGCCCGTGAGCCTGCTTGAGACCATACAAGACTTGCGGAGAAGACACACATGATCAGGGTGAGCAGGATCTTTTGAAAACCATAGTTGATACAATACACGTTTCAGATAAATTACCATGGAGAAATGCATTCTTCACATCAAATGATGATTGACCAAGATTTAGATAGAGCAATGCTAAGAACCATACGAAAGTCACAGGTAACAACAGGACAAAAGTTCAGCACAATCAATACCCTCTCGTTGAGTTTACCATCACCAACCAAACGAGCCTTATACCTTTCAAATGTACCATCCGATTTCATTTATGCCGAAAACCCAAAAGAGAGCGAATAACATTAACATATTTCGGACGGGGACTAACTCCCAAGTACCATTTCAATTAAAGCCATCTCATATCACTTCATAGCAACTTTCCAATTAGGGTCACGGAGGCATGAACCGGGATTTTTTGATATGGGCCGAAGGAAAGTAGAAGTATGAAGGCATGGTATTTGGATTGGGCTTGAAGATCCACGTTGACTACGTGGGTCATCGGATGATGAGTAGTGGATGTGGGAAGGTTGGAATTTGAGAGGAAATGGGCTGAAAATTAGAAGGAGAGGAAATGGGTTGAAAAATAGAGGAGATGAAATAAAAAAGGCGGCCCACAGAGGAAGAGGGATCCGGTTGGCTGGGAGGAGAGAAGGCCAGC
This sequence comes from Bassia scoparia, assembly GCA_008642245.1. NCBI lineage: Eukaryota > Viridiplantae > Streptophyta > Magnoliopsida > Caryophyllales > Amaranthaceae > Bassia > Bassia scoparia. The sequence continues at coordinate 47,007 of SNQN01000583.1, forward strand.
AGACAAGGAGTTGTTGCGGTTTGAAGAGGAAGCCCAACTGGTGAGTGTGGACTAGGCCTGCGCAGATGGCTGGAAAGAAGAGGCCCATTGGCAAGGAGAAACCAGTGCTTGAAACAGTAGCATGGAATTTAATTGATGCCCATTGGGCGATGGAATACCATTGGGTAAACAGAATGTCCAAGTGAGGATAAGAAGCCTCAACGTACAATCGATTATCAAGGACGGATCCCGAACCACCTAGAGAAATCATACGAATTTGACGACGGAGTATAGGATTTTAGAGAAAGGAAAAACCGATCATCAAACCATACATGTCGGTCAATAATAATTTATTACTCGACAAATCATAACACTTGAAACCTCTATGATTCAACGGATAGCCTAGAAACAACACAAGGAGTGGACCTAGACTGAAGCTTGTGTATTTTTGAAACTAGGTAAAAGAGAAAACACAAGCAACCAAAAACACGAAGATGAGAATAATAAGGATGTCCGTCGGTTATAAAACTAGTGAGTGAGAGATTATACCAAGAATTTTTGAGGGAAAGATATTATTGAGATAGGTCGCCATTGCGAGCGAATGATGCCAAAGGAAGCGGAAGGAAGCATGAGCAGAAGTATGTGCGAACAATATTATTGATTGTTTTTATTTTGCGTTCGGCTTTGTCCATTTTGAGGAGATGTGTGTGGCAAGAGAAGCGAAAAGACATCCATCATATTTTCACAAATTTATGAAAGGGTTGTTGTCGAATTCACACCATATCACATGGAAAGCTTTAACCTCTCGTTCAAATTGAATTTTATATATAAGTACGAATCCGAAGAAATAAATCATACCACTTTTCGATTTTGCAGAAAATCGGAAAAGTCACACAAAAATTAGTGTATATCAAGAAACAGTAACATAATATTTATGACCTTGAGAAACTCAATATAGGAGATGTCCACAAATCACTATAATATATCAAAAGGCATAGAAGTACGAGACGAAGAATCAGAAAAGGTGTTTTCTTAATTTTCCCAAAAGGACCAAGATGTGACAACTGTGCTTAGGACCAAAGTCTTATACCAATGGTTGATGATATTACAACCAAACCCCACGTTTTTCGGCCAAAAAAAACGACATCTCGAAGTAACGTACACCCGCCCGAGCATAGAAATCGATTATATCATTACGCCACCGGAATTAGCTCTGACCTGCGCTCAGGCCCCTCACGGGCCCTTGAGAAAATTTACTATTTCCAACCCTAAGAATGATTTGGCGCACATAGATCCAACAATATAGAAGCTCAATGCCAGCGTGACCTACATTAGAAACCACTAGGCCACTGAGGCGTATTGGGCGTTTGTGCGTGAGCAGCGTGTCGTTTTTTCGTTTAAAGCAGGGAACTCATAATTAAGCGAAGTCCACTGATTAAGTTATATGGTGCTAGACAATTTGGCCCCCAAATCTTAGCGGTACTGAGAGATCTCTCGGCCCTATATCATATGACATCCCTGCTACTAGAAGATGTTAACCACCCCCGAGTCGTGGTACAAAATATCTCTCTCACAAAAACCCAAAAAGGATCAAATTCAACCGGAAACACTATGTCGGCAAGGTTAGTGTTCAAGAGAAATTGTACTATTAAAGAACCGACACTCAAAATATACAAGATTTTGACCCAAATCGAGTGGAATGTTACTAAACCGCAATGAGACGAGAAGTTTTTTTTGTCGGCCAAGTTAAAAGAGCAGAACATTCTTCAGGTCGACCCGAGAACTGCGAACATGTGCCCAGGTAAATTGATCCCTAACTTTAGAGTCAAACGACTTTTCGCTACACCATCCAGGCCCCAAACCATCTCAAGAAATAATTGGACAACTATATTGCGCGGTTACATTTTCACAGAGTTAATCTGATGCGCGAGACAGAATATAATATGTAACCCTTCCAGGTAACTGCGCTTAGTCCTATGTTGAGAAAGGAGGAGGTCTTTTCGAGTATAAGCCACCCCGTTAATCCTATCTCTATTATTGTTTAATTGGGTTTACGCGCAGGGCATAGCACAATAGAGTTGTACATTGCATTATCACCCATAATTGTAGTTGACATGTATTGCCTCTACGCGATTATGTGAAGCCCCCAAGGTAACTTCCCTCCACGGTCGGAAGTAAGCCCTTTATCGTGATATTATCGCGAGGCTTCATCCGAATAACATACAACTCACTAGTAAAGAATATATGACCGTGCCGAAATATTTTGTCCGGAACGAAATGAATTGCCCCTGCCCAGGATGGAGCCTCTGTCATTGGTGTGATAACCGGGGCATGCTGGAGAAGCGCGTGACTGTAATATTTAACCCACGTTTTATCGTTGGGCCAAAAAGAAGCCAAATACAGGAAGCCCAGGGAGGATGGACTTCCCAACCAGGCATCTACAGTCCACGGGACCAGACTCGAATGTGTCCCCAGTGAATGATTTTCGACGGTCACCCTCCCCATAATACGTTGTGCGCGTCCTGACGCAAAAATGACATTATGTTTTGCGGCCATACCCAAACAGTTAGTGTTGTTGCTGAACTCCAAATTGAACTTTCCAAATAGTATGTCAATACCGTGGATCTGCCCTTTACGGCGCGTGTGTTCGAGTTTCTCGTTTTTTCGTGTTAGAACGTGCTTTTCGAAACAGAAGTCCCGTTCAGTATGCGGCTTTCATTTTTTTGTGGGGCCCCTTAGAAAGACCCATTATCATATTTGTGCGAGGCAATATCGTACCTTAAACCCACCCCACTTGTGAACAAAAATCGATACCCTTCCCGGGCCACCTTTTTCCCTCCTGAATGAACCGGACTTTCCTTGGTGCCCCGAAAGACCCTCCAGTCTACGTTGATGGTAAACCCCTCCACAGCCACACGTCCACTTCACTCGGGACCAAAGAAACGATGGCAACCCAGAGCATCATCGGCCGTAACAAAATCCCGGCTCAGGATAGAACTTGCCCCTGGCCACCACTAATGTTTTCCAAGTCACCACTTCCACTCGGCAGCGCACTTTTTAGATACATGACGTCAAGCTTCCAACAGTATCCAATCAGAGTGTGCTTGTTCCTCTAACTCGCAAGCATGAGAGCGCCTTCATTTCCGAATGACGAGAGAGTGTGGCTTTTAGCATCGCACAACAATACTATAGTCTATCTGACTGAAATACCCTCCCTTGTGAATCCCTACGAGACGAACGTTTCGACCCCGTTTTCCTTCGTGTTTTTCGTTAACAGCACCTTAACAAATTAGATTGTTCCCCCAGTACGCCAGACGATTGTCAAATGGTCGCCGAAATTCTGTGTTACTACAGTTTTAGGCTCCGGCCACAGATCCGATTATCCTCTCGGACCCAAATCACATTTCTATGACCCCGATGGTAAAAACATTTCTGGGACGGATTTTTCCAAAATAAATATATGCTCGTCCGGGACTACCATCGACAACTAACTCCAGTCCTCACAAGGGGTGTTGATTTGATATAACGAAAATCCACAACGTTTCTATTGGCTCCCAGAAGAGGAACCGTAAGACTTCAATTGTTCTACTGGAAAATCATCTCCTTCGTTCGAAAGATCGTGATTCCAGCGCCCCTGAATATCGTCACGCTTTCATCAACAGGCTTTAGCTCAGGTCCCAAAGGCTGACGAAATAAGAGACGGCATAATTTGAGAAGATCGTCCGAGAAATAAATGGTCTCCGTAAAATCTCTTTATAACGGCGAGACCGATATCGTCAAGGACCAAGCTATTGACAAACAAAGACAGCCTATTAAGGCTTGCGTCGGCTGACTCTCCTTACGAGGCGTCGACGTAGTTTAGCACTTCTTTCTCATCTGGACTAAATGTTCAATGGACTTGAGAAAGCTTATGTACATTATCTGAAGCGTTTAACGGCTCAAAAGTTCTGAACCCACATACGTATGGACATCAGTTTTGAGCCACCCCACCAAAATTCTTTCCTCCTATGGACTCCTGCCCCGATCCTTTTAATACTTACACAGGTGAACAACATGAAAGGCCCAAATATTGTTGTGATAAGAAATTATTATGTCGACCGAGAGCAATTTTAAGTCGTAATTTTTTAGCAGGATGAGAGACTCCTTCATATTTTCTCGACTCGCCATGAATTAACGGATAGAGTAAGTATCTTGAAACACCCCACCTTTAGATCTGCCAATTAAAGAGTCGACAAAAAGAAACACAACCAAAAATAACCTACGGCGGAAGACGATGCATTCGGGCTTGGTGAGGATTAACGTGTAAGCCAAAGAATTTCGACGGTACAAGTCGTCTTCAGAACGGAAGCCGCGACCATATAAGAGAGTACAGTCTGGGAAACAAATATTAATCCCCATAACAAGTCTGCTGTGGTGTTTTGTCCTAAATACTATAGCATACGGCCTCCTACGAGTCGTTTGCGACGTGATACCTATTACTACAGAGTATTATGATTTCTGCGTTAACGAGTTCAACAGTAATTCCGCTTTCCGATATGATAGGTGAGCGAAAGTCTCTTTCAGTTTGAGGCTCAACCACAAACACATTCTAATCCAGGGTATCCTACACTAGTAATAACGATAGGATAATTATCAGCTAAATTGTAAACAATACATAATGGCTAAAACAAAAAATAAATAATTTCTATATTCGTAACTCCAATTATTAACACGAAAAAAAGATTAGATACTTGACCGGATAGATACCTCTCATATTGTTTCTCAAATTGTCATTGTGTAGCTGAAGTCATCGAGATGGGTAAATGATGACACTCGACGTCTTGTCGGGGCTCCAATATGCAGCCAAGGGACAAACAGACATTCTAGATATGTGATTTCGTGAAATGCTTCTATGAATGTCAGCAATCCTGGAGCGTTCGGAAAAAGTCTTTCAGCCGCGGAGATTTTTGTATGGCACGCTTCTTAACTAGGCTCCTTTTGACGAATCATAATATGATAGCCTATTACGACGTTACTTAACAGTTTTTGACTCCCTCAGTAAACTAAGCAGATGAATGCCCCTAGTCGTGTGTGAGTCGTTTGAATCGGATTCGTTTTTCTACGGTTTTTTTTCTATTTTTTTTTTGGAAAAGGTTCTGTTCCGGATAAACTCTATTCCCGGGTCTCAAATAAAGTTCGGAACAAACTACACGAGTGTTTGATTTGTTATGGGCCATTTGACCCCCAAATCTTCCCTCAGATTCACATTTTGTTATAGTTATATGCATTAATAGAAAAACAAACCAAATAACAATGCTTTGGTTTTCAAAAAGTTATTAAAGTATGTTGCTTATGGAGGTCACGACAATGTGTGTTCCACAAACAAAAATTAGTAGATAAAGTGTCCCGGAAAGTCAACTCTCAGGTTTCCGGCCCCGAAATCCGATAGGGATATAGAAACCCCACAGTGTATCCTTGTCCATCTCTAAGACTACAACGAATTCTATCACTTCTATCTTAACGCCCTCGTGCTCGCGGGAATCTCTTGCCTTCGGCCGATTATATTTCGGCCGCCACACAGTTCTTTCTGCAGCTTTAAGGGTTCCTTGAGAAATGACTATTCCAGACAGTGGTTTGAACTATCACACAGAAAACCAATTATTTACATCTTATACTGTTCATCTTCTTGAGACTGCCAACATGGTCTCCTTCATCTCATCATTGCAACCAAAATGTATCATTCGTAGTGACCGTAAGTTAGTCACAGGCATACTGGTTCCTTGTCGTTGAGTTTACGTCCGGTTTTGATTTTTTCAACCCCCCCAGTAGGAAGTGCAGGGAATTTGTTGGGGTTTAACATACCACTCCTGGCTTGAGGAAGAGGCCTACTCACAATATGATCCTTCACTGAGTTATATTTATTTTGGTGTGTTTGTTATTATCCGCCACGTCTATTGGTTATCGATTTTGCTATTCCCCCATGAACCCAATACTTTACCGAGACCCGTTGTATTGGTATATGTTATTTTTAGTGATGGAATATGAGGTTACTTTTCGGCCCAACAATAATAGGAGTACTATAAGGAAGGAAAATTATAAATTCAAGGAAGTGTTAGAAGCTACGCTAGATTAAATTATCAGTATCACGATACAACGAGCCCAAAAACTGATCTGTGAAGGCATCCGGAGGAAGTGAGTATCCTTTATTTTATGCGGGTTTGCTCCATTGGCAACTTGGTAAACCCTACTGTGCCTTTTCAGCGAAGAGACGACATCTCGCCGCGACCCGTCGCGGCTCGAAGGCCAAAAAAACGTTATCTGGACTCTCGCCAAATTGAGACACAATTTGCATCCCGTTTCGCACGCCATACCAACCTTTCAAATCTAACCGGTTCCAATTTCAAGTTTGAGACGAAGCTATCCTCTAACGGTATTTTCTTACACACCCCTACTATATACAAGTCAATATTCTGTCGTCTCGTACACGACAATTTTGTCTGGATGCACTCACTAATGGTTCGTTGAAAGATCTTGAGGAGAGAACTCTAGATGATTGCAATGCAACTGGCCTAAAATACTTCACTGAATATGCCCAAGTCAGGCTAGTGATTGTCAAAAAATTTAAACTTCCTCACAAAAGAGTCACCCTACTGTTGCCTTTCCTAACGTAGAGATGACGTTATGTATAGGCGTACTCCACCATAGTTCTCGTTTTTCGTTAACGGGTTCAAAAAAGATCCCCGCATTTGCTTTTAGAAATGAACGTGAGGCTTTTCAGTTTTAGGCTCGGCCCAAAAAGATTCGTACGCGCGCAGGGACCAGTAACAACAGGTGTACCAATAATCTCACGACATCTTATGCCTCAAAATTAACTCTTTGGTATATAATTGTTGTTATGATTAGAATGACCCGATAAGCACCTATAAAATTTCGAACATATATAGAGCAAAAATCTTCTTTTCGCAACAAAACCTACCAAGTAGACTATCACGCCATTCTCCCTCCTCAAATTCCTTGATACGGAGCATCCTTCATTTAGAGACTTATGTTTTGGAGGCTATAGACCAATCTGTTACTGACACCAAGAGATCTAATATTTATGAAGAATCCCATTGTATCTTCTCAGAGTGAACTGATGAGAGTAATCATTCTGGATTACTCTGCCCTCTGGAAAGTGCACTTCATTCACAATGAGCTTAGACAGTTATCGCCCATTTGGACGTTAGAAATCTTTGCTCGAACTCACTACTCAATTCTACTGACTTTTGAATACATACAAACCTTTTTCTCATCCAAATTTGTAAGTACCTTCAGGGGATACTTCATGGACAAATGACATCTTTCATACATATTCCAGACCCCCATGTAAATAGTAATTGTTGTTCCCATACATCAAGTTTAAACAAATAACTACCCAAACACCATCATCTGCAAACTTATTTACTCCTACTAATGAATGCTATTTTTTATATCTACGTGTGGACATTTCTTCGTTATCACTACTATTACCGTAGTGACGAAGAGGGTCTGCACCTCATCAAAAATCATACCCCATAGTGTATGTTCCCCCGTATGGGCTCATTGTGTGTGACCCTTAGACTTAGCCCAAAAAATATCTTTAAATCCTCGGATCCTACTCATTCTATAACTCTATTCGTTTATCAAGACACTGCAGCGTACCAACTGCTTTTTTATTTGAGTCTGACCCATTACAGCCTAATGGAGCCAACTTTCCAGGAGGAAGTGGGCAAATCTATATCCTCAGAAAACCCAAAGAGTTATTGATTTGGCGTCTTGCGAGATGACCACTCTAAAAGCTTCATCACTTCATAGCCCTCAACCTCCTTCTGATCTTGAGAAGACCTTGCTGTGTTAAGGAAAATACAGCTATAGATAGCCAAAGGTTGTTTTATCGGGAGACACCAAGAGAAAACTGGTACATTATCAATTTCTTTCTGGATGCAGAGACACCGGCGTGGCTCCCAGGAACTTCTTAGCACCCAGTGTAGAATTCATCAATTTACGTCACGTCTTCTTTTTGGACATGTCGCAATGATGAAGACTAGAATGGAGTACGGTAATTGCCAACACAGATCATTTTTAATGTGCCTCTCATAAACCAGGAAGATATGTACGTGAATCATGACATGCATTCGTCTTACGTTAGGTGCTGTGATTCGTTACGCCCTTTTTCAATCTACTTTGGAAGCTATTTTTAGCCAGTCAAAGACTGACGGGCTGCAACTACGATCTCACCTTTCTCGGATTGGATGGGTGAGATCTGTCGAACTAGATTTGTTGGCCCCCTGAGATCTCGTTCTTCTTCAAGGTAAGCGCCACATCATATATATTCTGTCGAGGAAAATGAAACGCCATTGGAGAGGTAATAAGAGTATTTCTTAGGCAAGCATCATTTTCATCCCCAAAATGGAGAGAAACGGTATTGTGTTGACGATGACTTTCATGTGACTTTCTCTCCGATTCGATGTAGTCTCTCATCTCCTACTTTCGTGCTCGTTTATTTATACCTCTCCATCGCTTTCGCAGTGGCCCAAAGAAAGAAAGCGAGAGACATCTCGAAGCGGTTATCCCCCTTTTTTCTGTCGTAACGACCTTAAACTCAGACCTCCTCCGAAAATATGCCGCTCTAACTGTCTCTTTGCATACCGCATGAGGTAAGATTGAGTTGTTTGCTTGCTATGAGTCGAAGCAGGTACTTTGTCGCCCCAAGACGAAATAAGATACACACTCTACTTGCAGTTGCCATTCAGCAATGCCATGACCTCACGCCGAGCGTTATTTCCTACTGATTCCTTATTCCTCTGTCTGTATTCATCTATATTCTGCTCCATCTATTGATCTGGTCTTTATTCATTCGGATCAGGAGGGGCTCTCATACAAACCATTCTCGCGCAGATAGTAGGCAATCATCAATCCCCTTGTGGTGCGACATAAGCATTAATGCGTTGGCCCCCAAACATGAGATCATTGGTGATGGCGTCATACGAACCCATCATATCATACAATAACCATAATCCTGGGATTTCAAATCTTGTTATTTATTGCATGAGATCCGTTGTTTAATTGAGGTGTGATCCCTAATAATTATTCTTAAATTTTAACGGCACTTCGCTCTAGGCTCCATTATATTATGCCTCTTGAGAAAAAAGGATCGTTGTCTATTTCCTTCCTAGTCTCCAAGTCCGTAATAAAAAGGTGAAGCCTCTATCGCTACAATGGTATTCTGATGCCCCACTATCACCCACGTTTTTGTTCCTGTTCCAGTCTGTAAATGAGAGAACTAAATAATGTCTGCAAAATTCTGTCTTGAGTTCAGAACCTAGCCTCGCGATCAGCAAAAGTAGCTTCTGCTAAGCCGGGGAAATGCTTACTTATGTGTTCCCGTCATTGCCACTAGCCTTTTATTCCTCACTAGGTTCTTGGCTGCTTTTCACGACGATTACCCTACATTTGTAGTCTAGCTATTTGCCAAAGTATGTTTTTGTGCTCATTAGAATACCTAAAGCAAATTACCTTGGGTTTACAATACTTGCTCTAAATCCCAAAACTTACTCCTTCCAATCGAGAGCCAGTGAGTTGGCGATTCCACACACATGGATTTTTGTTTCTGATTGTATGTTAAAATTTAAAGTCCCAAACTGTTGAGTACTCGCTCAGCTGTTGCCCCTCCAAAAGTCCGACCCCATGTGCACTTGAATTGCTTTCTCTCACTTTCGGCCCCAAATTCATTATCCTCGGACCCTGCATGCCATCACTATATACTCACGTTAAATGAACGCAATCCTCATAGGTAGAGGAACACTTTCATAGGCAATTTTTTCCGACATTCCCACACATTTGTCCGATATTGATCCTCATTTTCCCGGCGGAACAGGGTGATGATAACAAACGTCGTTTTCGCCAAAAAAACGAATTCTCGACGACCGGGCTCGAAACTTGCCCGGAATTTCCGATCACCCCTATCACGGCCTTGGAGAAATGCACTATTCCAACAGTTTTGTGCCCAAATACTAAGCATTATACTTGCCTTGCATAATGCGCGAATAGCCTATGATCAATAAAAGGTTTGGATCCCTTAGAATGTTTGGTTTCGTGGATGGATTTAACTTAATTTTTTCTGTAACCCCTCTTTTTTGTCATGTAGCTGCGCCTCTATAGACGGCGATCTTACCCCAAAAACGTCCTTTGATTCCTATGTTCAGACATCCTCTTCTAACTATCCCCTTGGCCGCCTCCCGCAAATCTTCATTTGACCCCTAGTTCCTCTTAGCGTTCCCTAGAGTCTCTATGCCCTATAAAATAGTATATACTCGTACTACATGACAAACTCTGATTTCCCCTTGACTGTTCAATGAGTATTATTATAGAATAATCATAAAAGCCCTTTTTGTAAATATAACCTATAATCATTTACGTTAGGAGCCGGACAATTTAAACAGGCAATGCCAAGCCCGAAAAAGAAATTATACCTTAGTACCGGGAACCCTGCATTCGGATGGGATTGTAACCCGATCCGCTGTTTTCGGCCAATAGAAAAATAGGTGCTGAGAATCTCAGTTGTTACTTACCCCCAAGGCGTTTTCGAAACTATGCCCATGGTGAATTCTAGTTAGAAAATCAAAGCATGCCAAGGTTCGTTTCATTATCACCCCATTTGGCTACTTGCTCGGGGACACATTTCAGAAAGAAGAAAAATGTACTCTGGAGATATCGATATGGCCATACTCCAGTCATTCGATAAACCGCCCACCTGAGAACTCACTTTACAGATGGCTGTTAAAGCTTGTTGAGCATACGCCCCCTCCCTCATTAGGCGAGGTGCGATGGCCTGCCCCGTTTCTATTGCTTATTGTTGATGATGTGCGCTTTAGATTATCTGCAAGTTGTTACTCAGGAAGAACCAGTGGGCTCTCTAGCTATTGCCTGTATCAAACTATTCTAGTCCCCGCTACTTCACCAACAAAATATACTATGCTCCCTCTTAGATAGTGATGAGGAGGAGGCTGCGGATGAAGTGGACCGACCTTCCATATTGACTGTACCTTATGCGGAAAAGATTCCTTGGTGTTTTAGAAGCACTCAATGAAGCGGAATATTTAGATTCCTGTAATCCCACCCGTTCTGAAAACGATCTCATCAAATCATGACAACTTACTTAGGTCTTTAATAACCGTTGTGTACAGGTTTTGATGCTCCGCGTGGAAAGAATGTTTGTTCTACTTAAAACACGAAAAGAACTTCATGTTGTGGAGGGCCTAGAAACACAAAAGTAAAATGAAAATATTAATAGAAGGATTCAAGCTTGGTTTGAATATATGCACTAGATGTTGTTCGTATTATACTCAGATTTGATTATCACGATGCCAAACAGAACGGACCATTTCCTTGCGGGCTTAAGAAGGTTATCAAATTTGCATGATACTACGGTCCATCTGGACCCTGACTTGTAAACGACTACTATGTTCTCGCGGAATTCTCCGTCACGCCTTCATGAACAATTACTGTACCGAGCCTCGTTTTATATATACAATAGCTTACTTAGAGAAATAATGGTTATTTTTGCACCTTATGATATGAGTCTAAACAACATGGGAGATATAGTATTTGGAATGCCACTACAGAGCCGCTTACTATTCAGTGTTTCTGGCCATCAATCTAGCGTCAATGAGCATTTCGTATGTGTCTGAGTAGGACTTTACACCTTTCATTCATTTTATTCTCTTGTGAAGGCGGATAGATGTAACTTGGCGAAGGACCCAGTTCATGGTCATCTATTATCGATATGTTTCACTTTTCTTATTTAAGGCGCTATGACTCTGTCTATTTCTTACCTAGAGCGGTGTCATACAATACAAAAATCTCAGGTGACGTAACTCCTCCCAGCTATTGCTAGCGAGAGGCACTTTAATTCCCCCAGTAACGTAGTTTCCACACACACATCTCCCGGATTTCTCCGGCATTGATCCATTAGTCGCATGTGCTCCAATAATTGCGAGGTTTGCTATCCTGCATCTATCCCACCCCCACATTGCGTTGAGTCCTAAATATATCCCCGATTCTCTTAGTCTCCTGGTGCACTTGACAGTGGCCATGAATGAAGCTTTCTCTGCGACAATAAATCACAAAGAAAACCTTATTAGTTATTGCGCAACAGGTGTTTAAACTAACGCCATTCCACATTTACAATGATTATTTTCATCACTAAAGGTGTTGGGGACTTTGATTACAAGAGAGCGCCGACACATGCAGTAAGTTCGGCGATGCCCTCGAAAAGACTGCATGAACGAAGTGGCAGTCTATGATATGAACTTCTAGTGGCGTTCACTGCGCGGCCCCGAACATTCCCCCAGCATGATCATCCTGTTCACGATCTCTCTCCCACAACTAGTTAGAAAAGACCTTAGCAGTAACTTTTACCCTCCAAGAAATGGATAGTATTCTATAAGATAGTATTCCCAACAATAGACCTTGCTGCGGAACACTAAAGATATACTATAATCTGATGTCCACCTGCAATCCTGGGATAGCGGAGAAATCTCTTTTGCAACGTTTGGTTGTAAAATTCTAATTGCATAATATACATATTATTATCTTAGGTTTGAGTCCGGACGCCAGTCCTAATGAAAAACGAGTGTTCAGCCCTCGACTCTCTATAGATTGGAAATAAATGTGAGTCTCATATATATTGTTTTGCCCACCATAACATATAAGGTGCTTCCTCGGAATGACTCTTCCCACCCACTATAAATAACTATTATTCGTATGGCAGTCGCGTCTTGTTTAATTTCAGAAACACGAGACACTTTCAGGCATAAGAGCGTAGAAAACCAAATTTGTGCGAGAGAGGACGAGGAATTTGTATCATCGCTCAATCAACACCGTTGATACACAATAGGAATTCTCTGACCTTTTCATTTGGGATTTCTGCGGCGACGTAGTCAGACAAGAAACCCTACAACACTCTCTCTCTTTCTGTTGCTCTAGCCAACATGAACGATCATCCTGGCCTCGGCGCGATCACCTAGCAATCGGGATACTTTAGACTCCTGCGGAAAAACTTTTCCTTGTCCAACTGCTCATTATCTCACGGGCGGAATCGTTCTCGTAATGTAACAATCCTATGAGAATTGATTGAACGATTCCATACCCCGAATACAGTTATTTCCCCACCGTCAACCAAGATAATCTCATGTTTACCCACAATACTTGCGCCATCACATTACCGTAAGCATTATAACTGTTTTGAAATTCTCAAAGTTCTGTGTACTTTTCCGTACTAATTATTCGTTTTAACGGGCTCTCATCAATTAGCCTTCTTTCCCCGTCAGGTCTGTTTCATCTCTCTATATGAAAGGCACCAACCAAATCTCTTCCTCGGAATACCCTCCTTGTCATATTGACTTGAATACTCGTATAAGAGACCCTAAACTCAAATATCAGATTTAATGGACGATATTACACTACAAAATTTATTTCCTCCCTGGCGCCCCCAAAATTATCATCCAACACTGTTACAGAATGATTCACCTCTTAGAAAACCTAGTACCGAAAGACTTCTGCAAATAATTCATGAACAAGGAACCAATACCTTGAATTTTAGATTAAGAAAAACCTGCTTAGCCTTCCATCCGCAATATTGGAGTTAACCCACGTCTTTCAAGTCTGAGGGAATGTGTTATTTTTTCCACACAAAAACACATTTAAACAGGCCAATGTCTCTTTTTCAGAGTCTTCCAGAGCGTTCTTTTTCGAAACTGATAGAGCTCAATTGTGTACCACTAAGCGTACCTTTCCGTCATGCCTTCACGCCAGAGAAATTTTACTATTCCAACATTTTCGGCGCAAATACTCAAGTCATAACTGCTTCCTCACGAAACATTTCGACGTTTTCTCGTTTTTCGTTGACCTACCACTAGAGCCCTTACATAAATTCCCCGATGTTTCCCCCCCACCGCGTATAACACCTTGAAACATGTTCCCTGGACTTAATCCCATATTTCAGATTGTGCCCCCAAATCCCTTAACTCAGCGTCCAGATGTCCCAATTGCGTATTCATATATATCCTCCATCGTACTATGTAAACCACGTAGTTAATATAATCCCACTTTCGGCAATTTTTCAGTAAATACCCAATTGCATCTGTGATAGACTAACTGCAGCAAGGATTCTCGATTTGCTCCACCCTTTTGTAGAGTCTATTATATTTGCGGCTTCTTTCATAATCTGTTGGAGTTATTTTGTCTCTGGTGTTAGAGTCATTGTCCTCGATTATGCAAGAATTTTACCGTATAACCACCTAGTCTAATGGGCCGAAACTCGGCTTGTCAGGTGATTATCTTTGTCTCTTCTCCGTGCCGGATATTTTCTCTTTTGCAATCAGCAGCTTTCTCATCTGTAACCTGCATTTGGGCCATGCAGAAGATGTTTGTAAGCCATGGTTAGGAGTTCCCTGTAACAGCTTTTTGCTACGCTTCTCAGATTAATTGTACTATGAGAGCGCAGTACCGATGATCTACTCTAGCCAATTATGTGTAATCTAGCCTTTAGTGCAGCAATGAGCTTTTTAGACTTTTGATGTCTGGGAACTTAAACTAGCTACTTTCATCAGACTGTCATTGATGTGATTCACTTGTAGGTAAACAAACTAGTCTGCATGTGGTTTCAATAAGAGCAAAGAAGTTACGATCGTTTTTTGGCTAGAAGCGCCTGCTACTTACTCTACATGAAATCAACTCTTATTTTCTAATTGCTTTGGGATTTTGTTTAATGATGTAGAGGGTATAAATAATCCCATACTTGTGTAGCAAATCACCCAAGTATATTTCTAATACTTAGTTTTCATAWTTTTGGCAATTTAGAAGTTGTCTTTTACTTGATTTTGCTTTCACACCTAAAAACACTATTCTTCTTCTTTTACATTGCTTCTTTGGCTTGTAGCTTGGTTTTCTCTTGGAATTATTGGCTCATATTCTATGTTCAAGCTCTAGTAAACATTATCTACTCTTTGCATAACTTTATTTAAGTTTTCATCAAGTATTTATGCAAACTATATATTTAGGGTTCAATGATATAATTGTTATTTTAAGCTCATATTGAAGTTCCTAATGATTAGTATATATAATATTGTTGTTATCATGTTTATAATGGATTGTGAGTAGTTAATTCTAGGGTTTGGGTGAAACCCTCAAATTCACCATGTAACTCTTGCTTGCTTAGGTTGTGATTGAGGTTTTGAGACTTATTTAGTAGGAAGTGTTTATGCTAATGGTTATGATTGATCACCATAGTTGATTTACTAGTTTCATTAATGAAGGAACGAGTGTTGATGTTAAGTGTCGATTCCCCTTAACTAGCTTAGTGAACGAATCATGAGAATACTTAGGACACTAATCTTGCACTTAAGCCATGAGAGTAGGTCTTAAGGTGTGAGTGCGGTTTCCCTTGCTAGCTCGAGAGATTAGTCCTAGGTCTTTAGAAAGTCTCTCATTGTCGTCAATCCCTTGACTCACGATCCTAAATTTGCTACCCATTACATGTGAGAGGTGAAACCCAAATCCCAGCTAGTACTGTTAGTTGTTTGTTAATCACCTTTAGGTTAGTAGTGTTCGTGACATCATTGTACCAATTGACCTAGTCTTGGCTTAGCTTGTTACTCGATAGCAATCTCGGTGTGTAACACATTTCCCATGGATTTGACCATTTCTTGCCCTTGCTAGTAGCTTAGTAAGACCGAGTTAGGTTTTATCTTTGATAGCCACAACGACATGTTATCAATGGTCAYTAGATAGAAAGTGGGTATTTAAATTCATTWTGGATGATTTCAAATCGTTTATAAAAACTTTGATAAGTATCTTTAATAAATAAAATATTTTGTAAAGATAACATMATTTTTAAACTCAAAACAAATTTTATCTTAACTAATCAATTTTATTTTTCACAAATTAAATACTTATTACATAAGGCTGAGATATAATTTTGTTCCTGTTCAATGATCTTACAAAGAAACGACAAACGAACGAATTAGAGAATATGACTAGGGATGACAGCTGACACGTGTGTGTCCGCGTCTACGTCTTGTGAATGGACACTGGTCTCCTCCGGCTAATCTGCAAAACAAACAAAGGTGACTGGCCCGGGGGGTTGACCCAGGAAAGCCCCTCCGTTGCTTAAGTTAGCAAGGACACTTCCAAAACTGAAGGTCAAGCAAGCTAGATATTTGTACTAGACTGTARTTGGTGGGTTCAGAATTAGATATCTGGCATAGGCTCACCAACTCCCTTTTTATAGGGTTGGGTAAGGATGTACTTGACTCCTCCTCCAATGTGGGAATAGAGAAGTACTTTATTTGACCAATGTGGGACAAAAGTACATTAATTGTCATAACATTGTCANTTTAAACTCAAAACAAATTTTATCTTAACTAATCAATTTTATTTTTCACAAATTAAATACTTATTACATAAGGCTGAGATATAATTTTGTTCCTGTTCAATGATCTTACAAAGAAACGACAAACGAACGAATTAGAGAATATGACTAGGGATGACAGCTGACACGTGTGTGTCCGCGTCTACGTCTTGTGAATGGACACTGGTCTCCTCCGGCTAATCTGCAAAACAAACAAAGGTGACTGGCCCGGGGGGTTGACCCAGGAAAGCCCCTCCGTTGCTTAAGTTAGCAAGGACACTTCCAAAACTGAAGGTCAAGCAAGCTAGATATTTGTACTAGACTGTATTTGGTGGGTTCAGAATTAGATATCTGGCATAGGCTCACCAACTCCCTTTTTATAGGGTTGGGTAAGGATGTACTTGACTCCTCCTCCAATGTGGGAATAGAGAAGTACTTTATTTGACCAATGTGGGACAAAAGTACATTAATTGTCATAACATTGTCAMAATACCTTTATGGTCTCTACTTTTACGAACCTACCTCCCAGGTGTCCTTATTATGTAGACAAGTGGGGTCCACATTGCCCAATGGACAGGTGGGGCCCACTGGATGCCACGTGGCACCCTGTGATAGGGTAGGTGTAGGAACAAATTTATAACTTTTTTTTTTTACTTTGGACATAGTTCCTTTTGCATAGGAACTAGTTCTCTTGTATTGGACCTAGTTCCATTATATTAAACCTAGTTCCTTTTATAATGAACCTTGTTCTATTCCCAAACTCCTTTAACAAATCAAAGTAAGAACAAACCCATGCTACTTAGTGATGTGCACTGCTCATGACTTTTGCTTCCTTGTTTAATTTGTCTGAAATGATTCTTTGCATTTGTCGAATACTCTTTCAACATTTTCTCCACAACTAATCATGACCTTAAAACATGRATTTAGAATACAAGATTAAAATATTTGTCTACTTTGATTTGTTATGTCATCATCAAAACATAGGATCTAACAACTCACAGAAAGTCGTATTTTGAAATTCAACATTTCGGGATTCACRGACGTAGTAAAAAAGGTTGCATACCACTACTATTTTGGAGTTCTGATACAAGCAGCCCAGTGCTGCATTTAATAATGCTGCCCAGGGGTATTTTGGTAACTTTACGGTGGGCCTGTTTGACTTTTTGTATTTTTTTTTATTTTTTTTTACAAATCATAGTGTGATTTACGTGTGATTTTATCATATTCACGATTCATTTTACTATATCCTAGGTTCATTTTTACGAATCTTAGTATGAGTTTGTCATATCCCACATTCATTTAATCATATCCTATCATTAATTCATTTTGTCATATCACTACAAGAAAATGGGGTAAATAGGGACTCTTTTGCGTGGACACTTTTCAAAAGCGTCCCAACTAATATTGATTGTGGGAACTGAAAAAATGAAATTGTGACGCTTTCAAAAAAAGACCGTCCAAATTGTTCAAATTAATCACGTGCTTGGTGCATGCATGGTATGCAGAATAGGCGGTACCGCGGTGCTGCGGTAGTTTTAAAAACGTAATGAAAGCCTCAATTACCATGTTTTTCGTCCCACTAAAAAACCAAAATCCCAACTCCNAGATAAGAGTTGACACTACAATATCATAGTGATGCATGATTGCACCTTAATAGTAATAGCACTTCAAGATAAGGGGAGTTGTCTAAGTCGGTCATGCCCCTCGAATTTCAGGTGAGAGATCGAACTGAATCTCTACAAGCTCCTTTTGAAAGGATTATTTCCCAATATTTTTCTCTCTCAAAGTGAGGGACCCATGAGATGTTSAGAATTCTCTATTAAACTGAACACTAAGAAAATCCTAAACATATATAAAGAATACTTTTTTTTTGTGAACATGACATCTTTAATTTAAATGATGAACACATAGTCGTTAGTATACTCATTAAAACCCTAATGCTACCTCAAAATAGAAATTGAAGTGCACATAAATGTAGCTTGCCATTGTTGTGCAAATTTAGTTTTTTTATTACAAGAATAAGACATATTATTATTGCTCATAATTATTTAACTAATCACTCTATTAACAGTTCTCATGAAGAAAATGATACATTACAAACATTACATTATTGCTAACTCATTACATACAAGTGCTTTAGATGGACCCTATTCACATCAATTCAAAATCACATTGAATAATTTTCCATCAAAGTAAAAACAACCCATGTGAGAATTATGCTCAAAGTGAAAGACCAATAACATGGGTCATGTTGCATTGATAGTAGTACTAAAAAGCAGTAATAGTATTAGTTGTAGTAGTAGTAGTAGAAGTAGCAACTTTAAGAAGCAAGCAAGATAACACAAGTGGGTTAGAAAAAAAGGGGCAATGGTCACTATCAATGGCATACACTTGTGATGGTGGCCACCTCTTTATCATGGCATCTTGTTGCTCTGGTTTTATCACTCTATCTTGCAAGGTCTTGATGTATATTCTAGGCACCATAGTTTCGGTGTTGTCTTCCTCTTCCTCGGATTTCGCTTCCGTTATCACCAATGGGAATGGTCTCAAGAGCAACGCCGCTAATGCACAATCCTATACATGAACGCAACAACTCAATGAATAATTTTGGATAACTTAAATGAATGCTTCCTCAATTTCAAAATGCTTGTAGCGTCATTATGTTCTTCTACAAAATTGCACATAAATTGTGGATATACTAAATAACTTGGTTTGAAGTCAATGATTAGAGATTTATTTTTTCATTATTGAGAATTGAAAATCTTTCGAAAATAAATTTAAAAGCGATCATTATCTAGACAAAGAACATCGACAATGATTGAATTAACAAAATACATTGACATTGATAGAATATGCTTGATGATGCAATTCTTAAGACCATTTGGAAACCAACAAGCACATCATTTTCAAGATGACTACCAAATACCAACTACATCAACATTTTTTCAACATAAATTAAGTTAAATACCTCAAGAGCACACATTTGATACAAGATCTTCCGTTGCAAATTCTTTTTGATAATTGCACTTGTTGGAGGTTGATCCAACCCTAATCCAAATCCAAAATCATGTGCTTCACCATATTCTGATAAATCCGGTGRTCCCTGTTCATCATCCATCAATATTTTTAATRGTACTAAATCAATCCTTTCGGACTAAGAAAAATAGTTACTAAAATGTATTCTTTCGACTTATCTTCAATTTTTATTATGAAGTAGTTTTTATATGTTCAATTAAGTATCAATAAATTTATTGAAGCTCTTACAAAAAGCAAGTTCATATATATGAGCTAAGATTAGTAAAAGATTATATTGTAGCATCAATGAGTACAGGTTCACATAAGCATCAGTTAGTATTGTAGGATTTGTAGCATCAAAGATTTCATTCTCTTACCCTTACCCCACATCAAAAGTTGGTACAGAAAACAAAACCCTTTATACTTTCACGTAACATAATAAAAGCAACAGTTTGACTCTTTCTACTATTCACAATTTTCACTTTGATCATAAGTTGTGACTTACACTGAAGAAAAAATATAGTCATTTAGGATCTCCTTGGATTCGACTCAACTTATAGACGTTGTAGTTTATTATGATCTAGTGTTTATATTTTTTACAAACACATAATTAGAGATATTAATCTTAAAAGTTTTGTCTCATCAAGCGTAAAAAATAAGAGTGTTGCGTTTATTTTGTTACGGAAAAAGTATATAATAAACTTGATTGAAAATGCGACCAAATTAGTATATACCATAAATACAAGAGAAACAGATTATAACCTACAATTATATAAGAGTGCTTTTAAACAGATTACTCTATTACTCCGACTTTTTAGGTAATAAGATTTTATATTGATGATTTCCTCCTGGTTCAAGATCTCATCTATGTCGATGGTGCATTAAAACATTACAAAAGTTTGGACTTTTTTTAGTAATKAATCCATAATTTCGAATAAAGTGCTTTTTCTCAATTAAGTGAATAAAAGGCAGAAATGATGCTTCTTTTTTACAGTATCAAGTGATTGTCGTACCTTCACCTCCTCTAAATGCTAATCATTGGAGAATTGATTGAAATCCCAATAACAAAGCACTACATTTTCTAAATGTTTACTAATTTTATTTTAATCAACTTCTAGAATGATTCAAGATCTTAAGCACATTTTACAGCTAATAATCTTCTTGCTTGCTTATTCTTTGCCAATCAAACATATTACCTAATTTCTGATAAATATTTGACTATTAATTTAACATTTTAGACTTCATGGTCCAAAAACTATTTTAATACTTCTTGTGATATTGACTTTATGCTAGATTTATTAGGTTTGATAGGATATAGTGTGGTCCATAACTTTCCGATGATTGAGCACTAGTATAAATAATTTGTTGTCACATCTAGCTTGGTCAAATAATATGATTAAGAAATGGAATTATATAGATGGGATGCGGAAATTAGATTACGGTAGTGGTTACAACATCAATTTGAATTTTGTAATTGTATACGTTCATTAAACGTCTCCTCTAACACCTCATTCACAGCTTTGTTAAGCTTAAAAGTTAGGAACATCTATATGATGAACTAATTTTTGATAAGAATTATTAATTCGATCATATGAATGTGGGTGGTCTAAATTATTGAGCCTCTTTAATGATATAATATGGACTTAATATGCAATTATTGAATGATGTATGATAGATATGTATTTTGGAAGAAGTTTGCAAGTTTGGAGTTGCGTGATATGCTCATACTTGAGACATTGAAGAAGTAGGACATTACCCTCTCTTACAATAATAATACTTGTATATAATATTGTTGATAATCATACTTTTGGCAGCATACGGGAGTTTCTTGATGATTCGTTCGATTGTGAGCTTTGTGAAAAAAAATATAGTTTATGCTAAATCAAAATCTGAAAAGGTTGTAGTCATAAGCATTTGATTTTATATATTTTAAAATTGTTTTACAATAGTGGAAGTACGTATTTATTTTATTTATTGTGGTATAAAAATGCACAAATTAACGCTTATTATGTACCTTGCGGCTACATATGGGATTTGTATGACGGTATTATTAGTACGTAGTAAGTTAGTAATTAATGCAATCATAAAGTTGATCTAGAACTGACACTGAGTGTAAATGAGTATAATATGAGTGATATAGTGCTTATAAGATATTGGGAAGGTTCATGTATAAAAATACGTGCGTAATGTACAAACCAATCTGTGCGGTAAGGAGCTGCCGTATTAATTATTTATATTTGGCGAGCGATAACGAACACAAAATTGAAATGACAATGATGATATATAGAGAAGAATGAACTTACAGTGGCTTTGATACTGGTTGGAGTGAAAAGCGAACTTGAGTCATGGTGGTCTCAACATAAAACGCAGCTGAATCTTTGTGGTGAAACTGTGTGTTTTCCGCTCGGTCAACTATCCCCAGCACTGTCCCAACCATATACCTGCTATATTATCATTAAATTCTAAATTCCAAGCTTACTATTTTTAGGCAAACATGAGGAGATTATTACAGTCAACTTGCATCATTAATACTCCCTTCCCAACAAATTATTACCGACTCAATACATTGTACTTTGCACTATAACACTATAACGAGGATAGAAAAGCTTTAAGGATTAATTATCTCTAATTAGATTTGTGAAAATATAAGCTAGCTAGAATAAAAAAAACAAGAATTCGAGATGATATTCCACGGAGATCTCAATGGATTTTTTTTAAAGAGATAAGTAGACAAATCACGATTGGCAATGGCGACACTATGTGAAAGCTATCAAGAAATATAGTTATTAGCGTGTTTTTTTTGTTATGGGTGGTAGTATTATATATTATAGTATCGATTAATAGATAATCGATAGCACGATAGTAAAAGCGATTCATTAATTTTCTTTTTTAAATAAGAGGATAATCCCTCGCTCTTAAGTCACCAAGTCATTGAGTTGACAAGAGTTAATATACACTTGACGAGTAGGGATAGGAAAGGGGGAAGGATAATTAAGGAAATTTAAGTGATGTGTTTTGAACAGTTTTTTTATATATCTATTTACAGATGTTCGCATACGGTACATAGTTTTATTAGAATTTAGTGTTAAGCACACTTTAATTGATTTTCAAAAATATATCTATAACTATCGCTATAGTAGTTTATAAATATATAGTAGTCAGAGTTGAGTGTACAATTTGTTTAGTTCCTTTCATATATTTTGTGATATGATGGCTAAATAAAATTTTCGAGTCACTAGTAGAATTACAGTATTATAATTGTTACATTGTTTGGTGTATTTTAGTGCTTTTGAAAGATTGTATGTGAGAATATAGATTGGTTGTTAACTAATATGGATACTAGATACAGAAAATAATTTTTATATAATTTTATTATCTATATTTATGTATGATGACTTTAATATGATTTGGTCATAAGTTTTTAATATTGCACTTATTATGTACATTTACTTATGTGACCACTTTTTTTTTAAAAAAAATGTTACACTAAAATTAGAAATTAAATGTCATTTATATCACTATTGTGTGTGACACATGTTCGTTCGAGCCATGCCAGATTGATTCGTTAAATTAATTTACGAAGGCAATAATCCAATGATATTTTTGTTATTTAGAATGGTATCGGTGTTAAAAATATATTGTGATAGTTTTCATATCAATCCAACGGATCGACAAGAAATTACCCGTTTCTATACACCCAAAGATAATTAACACAAAAAACTTGTTAAAAAAACAATTTCAACTCATCACACATCATGTTTAGATTAATTAAGGAGCTACGATTATGACAAAGTTGTCATTATTATAGAAGAGAATATACTAGCTAGACACATTCAAACGTTGCAATAGACTTTATTTATTATCTATCTATCTATTAGTTGAGTAGTAGTAGTATTTAGCCGTCACGAAAATGACTAAGAAACAAAAATGAGGTCAAAAACTAATTATTATTAAGAGGGGTGTATATATATGTTACATAACGAAAAAGACTAAAATAACCTTTTGATGATCGGGTATGGAAGCCATGAGATCGAGTAGAGGCCGGTTGTAGTCTTGGAAGGACACGACGGAGTTGACATCGGAAGGGTCGATACCGGAAGCTTTGAGGTCGAGGGAGGTGACCATGTAGCCTGAAGCCTCTAAGAGGGCTTGAACCTTGTACCAGCACCAACCTCCATGGCTCACACCATGGACTAAGATGAAGTGTTCTTGAGATGATGGCGGGGGTATTTTGGGCATTTCATCTAGTACCTCTTCTCCCATGTTGGGTTAGTTTGTGTGTTTTGAAGGACTGGTAGTGGTGTGTATGAAAAACGATTATTGGATTGGTTGGGTTTGCTAATAAATCCTTAAAATGGCTGGTTTCCTTTGTACTTCTTGTGTTATTTATAGTTAGGTGGCTACAAAACAAATGGGGTTTTATTTTATCACAATAWTATGTAACAATTTGTTTTTATTTTATAATAAAATACTTRCTATGTTTGTTAAAAGATGTTTCGCTTGTTTTTACACTTGTCGAAACAAAACTTTCAATTAATATACTCCTTTTGTTCTATAAAAWTCATGTGATGCACTATTTGAGACAAAAATTTATTAAAAGTAGTGAAGCTAAAAAATATCGAATTTAGATTGAAGAGAAACAAATAAATTGATTTAAACAGTCGCATATGGATGTTGCAAGTTGTATAATTCGATCCCATATATATAATGGACCACCTAAATAGAATAAAGTATAAGTTGCATGAACTTTGTGGAATGGAATTGAAAAAAGTGAATATCTCTAATTACTTCGTATAAAAAAAAAGTAAAAGTAAATTATATAAATCGTATTTAGAAATTATAAAAAAGTTAAAAAGATAAAATAGTCACTATTATGGAAAGGTTAGATTGTCAGTTTGCCATCAATAAATTAGTTTAAGAGTCAGACTTCAAGCTAAGGCTCCGATCCCTTTGGCATTTGGGATTTACCATCGGCTCCTGTACTGTAGTGTGGCTGTGTGTAGAGGTGGTCAAAAGTAACACGATCAGTTAATACGACAAGAAATCGACATGTTATTAACGGATTTGGGTTGAGGATTTTGACTCGTTTATGTAAACGGATTGACACAACACGCCACTTTTATTAAACGAGTCGGGTTAGGGTTGGGAATTTCAACCCATTTAAATAAACGGATTGACACGACATGATATGATTGCACCTAATTATATACATTAGTATGTAAAAAAGACGTGACACGCTAACTCGACATGAAAATGACCCGTTATTAACGGGTTTGGGTCGAGGGTTTCAACCCGTTTAAGTTAAACGGGTTGACACGACACGACACGTTTATTAAACGGGTCGGGTTAGGGTTGAAMGGGTCCAACCCATTTATGTGGGTGATACGACACGACACGTTGAACACCTCTAGCTGTGTGGTGAATGAATTGGGTTTTATTTCACCGCTCCAGTATTGGTTCGAGTTCGGGTCGAGACTCTTGTAGCCATTCGAGTCGAGTTAGGGATGATTTGTGTTCAAGTGAAGGCGTGAAGTTGTGGGGCGGGTCGTTAAGGTTAAAATTTGACTCACACCATTGATTTTAGAGCAAGTTGGTTGACTTTTGATTCAAACAAATTTTGATAATCTTGTTAATCTCCGGTTTGATTTAACATTGAGAAATCGAGAAAAAATCAATTTTGGATACAATTCAGTTCTAGAATTTGTTGTCAACTTGTTCAGAATTTTAAGACTTAGCCAGGTCAAWTTTTGGTTGAATCAATGTGACAGAATATAAATAGGGAAGTGATAGGGTGACCCTAAGGGTTGATAACCCTCCCAATATTGAATTTTCATTGGTCAAGAAAACATTAAAATTTTATTTTGTAAATCATCTCTCTCTAATTTATTACACATATAATAATATTTTTATTCTCTTAGTACTTAGAGGGTTGACAACCTTAAGTTGCTCAATCATTTCCATATAATATTATGCGACGACCGAACTATAATGGTCATTTATGTGTAGTTTGGGCACTTTATGAGCTTAATCATTAACATCTAAGTAGGTATAGTTCATTTAGTACCATTATACTATCATATGTCTGTTTCGTCATTAAAAATTATGAAGTTGGTCTTACTCTCAACATAAACATTATTCTATTGAACCAGGTAATTTGTTAAACTGACCATCTCAATCAAAAACTTTAAAACTGTTAGTTAAGATTCAATGATGGTAAAACCCGAGAGAAAAGTTTAAATACTCTCATTAATATTTAGTGGATTTTTAAGTATGAAGTGACTTGTAAACTTTCAAGCATGATAGGAGTTATAGCAAAAAGTAAAATTGAATAATCGGATTAAAAAAAAATCGAAATACTTATTTCTACTTCAAAAAGCAACGATGAATAATCTTTATTTAATTTTTGAAAAAAATACTTGTTAATGGAAAACAAATTAAAGAAGTTAAAATTCAATCAGCGAAAAATTCACTAGAATTTGCACTATGTGTACAAATCTTCGAAATTGAATTAGGAATTCTCCCAACGGCAAGTGCAAATTCATTGTCGTCAACGGTCTGAAAAAAATGTGAGTGCCATAAGAAGGACTGACTTTGAGAAAATGGAGAATTGAAGCAATTTAATGAGTTTTGTGAATGAAACACCATTTGTTACTTTGAGGCGAACGCTACGTGTTTGATATTGCAGGTTGCAAATTTGCAATAAGATATGCTGCTTAGTATGTTTTCATTCATGTTTTAAGCATTAGCCCTTACAAGTGTTAGAATTGTTACCAATATAAATATGATAGTTGATTAGTAATTCATGATTTAAGTTAATTAATTTACAGTTCACTCCCTACAAGTGTAGCTTAGATTATCTTCAAATATTTTTAATACTTATTTGTGTTTCGTTAGTTTGCCACTCCAAGCCCGACCATATTTCTTGTGTGATCTCAGCTACATAAACTCCTACATACAAGCAATTGTGTTGTTTGGATTAAAATTGTTTCTGGAAAACTGGAGTCGTGCTCGTATGGACATGTTGATAGTGAAAATGTCGATCTAATTTATGAAAATTCCACAATCAAGGAATTTTTTAGGATTACAAAAACGTTGATTAGTTGAATAGTATGGAAATTTATATTTTATACGAACTAGCTCTTTCTTTTACACATAAAACTTTTACTTTATGGGAATTCAAACTTGTAAGAAAGATGGAACCACTAATTATACTATTATATGACAATTCACTTATTCAGAAAACATACATTCAACTTAAGTAAATCAATTTTATTCCTTAATAAATTGGTCGCAGCCATTCTCTTTCCTCGACCTCTTCTTTTGACAAGCAAGTTTGGTGAAATGGAAAATACGTAATGTTATACGGAGTTTAATTTTTCAGCCAAGTTTAACCATATTGACTCTCGTCCACAAGTTCGTTCATATTCTTCTATGTGATTTTAGTTAATCTAAAATTAATTTTCAAACCTTGATAAAATGTTAATGAAATAAGTAACCGTAAGTCCAATTCAAGAAACATAAGTTTAGTTTGGTAACAATAACATAAGAACTAAATAACAACCAAATCAAGTCACAAGCATAATGTAAATGTGTATATAATTGGAAGAAATATGCATTCTGAGATATGCATATTAATTATTTAGCTAAGTTTGCCTTTTATTTTATTAGCTATTATTCTTTCCTTATTTTTAGTGTGTAATCTTTTATTTCTTTTCTTGTAAAGCTGCGGTAGTGATAGCTTCCTTAGGGTTGTTATGTTGTATATATTATACGTTGTACCTTGCAAAACGTCGAGCGACGAAGTAATAATCAATTCCATTAAAGAACTTTGCTCCAGTTCTTCATGGTATCAGAGCAGGAACTCTTTAACCTGCAAAACAGCATCTTCGTCAATTAAAACACAAACCCAACAAAAACACAAAGAAATCCTTGTATTGCGACAATGGCAGAGAAGGATAAAGAAAACCCAAGAAACAAATCAAAATCTATTCAATGATCCCCTTTATCTTGCACCAAATGAAACAACTAACATACAATTGTTCTTGTACTTTTCGATGGAATAATTTTACTAGCTGGAGCAGACATGTTTAAGTGGCTTTAGGAGCCAAGAACAAACTAGGATTCATTGATGGAACCCTATCGTGCCGGGGAAGGATCGAAGGACCTGTCAAGTGGAGAAGAGGTGATCATATGGTTCGATGTTGGTGTTTAGTCAATCAAAGAAGAAAATTGCTAATGATTTTCATTAGTAGAATAGCACAACAATTGTGGGATGAAATAGTTGAACGTTTCTCTCAGTCGAATGCACCCTTATTGTTCCAAATCAAATGTACCTTAACAAGCCTTGAACAAGGTGACATGGGGGTGGCTGAGTATTTTAGCAAAATGAAAAAGAAATGGGATGAGGTTCAAGAACTGGAAGGGATACCTCAATGCACCTGTGGTGGCATGGCAAAGTGTAGCTGTGGCATATACGAGAAACTCGTACAAAGGGAAGAAAAAGGGAAGATTATTGACTTCCTAATGAAACTGAATCCGAATTTGAAGGAGATTAGGGGGCAAATACTAGCGATGGACCCTCTTCCCAATCTTAACAAAATATTTCAATTGGTGCATCAATCAAAAAAAGAGAAGAAGATCACTGGAGACATCCACAAGAATGCCGAGATGAGTGCATTTGTTGCACAAAGAACTGGACGCTTTCAAGGAGAAAGGCCAAGAAGAGATTACAGGAAAAGAAAAGGAAGAAAAACAAAAGCTACGATGCGAGTATTGTGGCATGTGTGGTCATGAAGAATCTGGATGCTTTGAGCTAATTGGATACCCACCTTGGTACAAGAAAGGAAAGGGAAAAGTTGTTGTTAAAACAGCAGCCAATGCCGAGAAGGAAGAAGAAGAARTCGACACTCCCTTTGATGAAGATGATGATGATGGCATGACTGCTAATCCTAAATTGGTTAATGCGGTCGTCAAACAGATGATGAAAGTATTCAACCAAAGAGGAGGAGCAAGTGGCAGTAAAGGTGAGGAAAATTCATCTAGCACTTGCAACTTTGCAGGTAAAATAATTGCTTCTAATGTTAGTATTTATAAAGATAATGATGASGGTTGGATTGTGGATTCGGGTGCTTCTGATCATATGGTTGGAAAGAAGGATATGTTCACTACTTTAACTAATTTGCAAAAGCCATTAAAAATTAAATTGCCTGATGGTTCGCTTAAAAGGGTTGATAAGATTGGGATGGTCAAAGTAAATGAACATATAAACCTAAAGAATGTGCTGTTTGTCTGACTTTCAAGCATAACTTGATGGCTGTGAGTAAATTGATAGAGGATCAAGGTTTACAGTTATTTTTTCATGACAAGGGTTGTGACTTCCAGGACCCCTCATCTAAGGAGTGATAGTCGGGCAAGTGAGAGGCAGGGAGTTTACATGCTTGATGATCATGGTGCTCAAAGAATTCAAGAAGAAAAAGATGGATTTATTTTTAATTGTAATGTGGCTTTGAATAATAACACTGGTGTCTAATAAATGTGTGCATGCACGTTAGGAATGGATCTTGTCTAAAATGAACACTTAGATTTTTGCAATTGCAAGAGTGTTAAAGGCTTCTTTGTGATACTGTTCTAGTGCTAAAATCATAAGTTGCCTCTTTTATAACAGTAAAAATATGGCAAAGAGTGTTTTTGACTTGCTTCATATCGCTTATGGGGTCATACAAAGTGCAAATGTTAGTGGTGATCGATATTTTCTCACTATCGTTGATGATTTTAGTAGAACAACATGGACTACTTTGTTAAATAATAAAGAGCAAGTTAAAAATATAATAGAAAATTTCCTTCATTATATTGAAAATCATTTTGACACAAAGGTTAAACTATTCGTAGTGATAATGGGACTGAAATAGTTCAATCTTATTGTCAAGATATGTTTGCAAAGAAGGGAATTGTACATCAAAGGAGTATAGTTGGGGTGCCACAACAAAACGGAAGGGTCGAAAGAAAGCAAGAACTCCTAGATACAGCCAGAGCTCTTCGAATCCAGCAAAACTACTAAGTACCTTTGGGGGAATGGTGTGTTAGCTGCCACGCACATAATCAATCTTTTACCAAGTGCAGTTTTGGGTTGGAAACGCCTTGAAAAGTTAATGAATAAGAAGCCATCTTATGATCACTTGAGACCATTGGGTGTTTATGCTATGTAGAATCTAGCAAAGGATTGAAGAAAGGAGATAAATTTGAATGAAAAGGAGCGCGATGTGTGTTGGTAGGGTATCCATGTCTCAAAAGGGGTATAAGGTGTATGATCTCAAAGAAGAAGGATTTTTACAAGCAGAGATTTGATTTTTAGGAAAATACTTTTCCTTTTTATGAAGATGGATGACCTCAATCAACTCAAATAAAACTCAATGAATTACCACTAACGAGAAATGAGATTTTTATTTATGATGATGATCTTCAGGGACATGGAAGCAGAATGCACTAGAGAACAATTTGAATGATATGGTAGCATAATACACCACATCATCAACGTGAGGAAGCCATCAATTTCGAATGATGATGTTGATCACCATGAATTCGAAGTTGAACCAACACATATTGAGACACCTCAAGCTAATGAGCCTCGAAGGTCAACTAGGCAAAGGTGGACTCCACTCAAATTGAAGGAATATGAACATCACATTCCAGGAAAACACATTGGTACGGTTGACCAAGGAGAAYATGAGTCACCTGCTTTTGCTACTAGTTTGGTAAATAATGCACAATATTACTCACCGGATTACATAATATCTTTCAATAATGTTATGAAAATTCGTGAACKCATGCATTATAACCAAGCAATTAAGGAAGCAGGTTGGAGGGATGCCATGCAAGCCGAGCTTGATGCATTGGAGGCGAATGACACATGGGAATTCACCAAACTTCCAGAAGGCAAAAATGCTCTTGAAACTAAGTGGGTTTACAAGGTTAAATACAAACCGGATGGAAATGTTGAACGACTTAAAGCAAGATTGGTTGCAAGGGGTGATAAACAAATCAAATARAAGGATTACAAATATACGTTTTCTCCRGTAGCCAAGTTTTCCACTGTTCGTATTCTCCTTGCATTAGKAGCCTTGAAGGATTGGAAGCTCCACCAACTTGACATTAACAACGCTTTCCTTCATGGGTACTTGCAAGAGGAGGTATATCTCAAACCACCAAAGGGTTATCACAAAGCACCAGAGGGATACGTATGCAAATTGAAGAGAAGCTTGTACGGGCTCAAGCAAGCTTCAAGCGCAATGGAATTTGGAGCTTAAGGAATTCCTTTTAAGTAAGGGATTTACACAATGCATGCGTGATTATTCCCTTTTTTGCAGAATTCATGTAGGCAAATATACTATTATTTTGGTATATGTCGACGACCTATTAATCACAGGAGATGATGCTACTTACATTCAACATCTCAAGCAAAGCCTCGATGCGAAATTCACTACTAAAGATCTCGGGGAGATGAGATACTTTCTTGGCTTGGAAGTATCTCGGACTGAAGATGSAATAATGTTGAATCAGCGTAAATATGTATTAGACATACTCTCTTACACTGGTCTTGTCGATGCCACAGCCACGAAATGCCCTTTTCCAAAACATCTCAAGCTTAGCAATGATGAAGGCATATTAATGGAAGAACCAGAGAAATATAGGAGGTTAATTGGACGCTTATTATATCTCAACCTTTCACGTCCTGATATATCATACTCCGTTCAACAGTTAAGTKAATTTATGAGCAACCCTCGAYATARACATTGGCATGRTGRTATTCATCTAGTTAAGTACTTGAAAGGAACCACCGACCTTGGCTTATTTTATCCTCGGCAAGGTGAATTGAAGATTACAGGCTTTTCCGATGCGGACTGGGGAYCTTGTGCATTTARTGGCCYTTCTCTTACGGGATGGTGTGTGTTCTTGGGCTCTTCTTTGGTGACTTGGAAGACTAAGAAACAAAAGACCGTSTCAAAATKTTCCGCTGAATCTGAGCTTCYTAGTATGTCACATACTACTAGTGAACTTGTGTGGGTGAATGGTGTGCTTGYGGACTTACAATMCTTTACACCTAAACCCATTCGGCTCTATGGGGATAACAAGGCAGCACATTACATAGCTCATGATCCTGTGCTACATGATCGTACAAAGCACTTGAAGTTAGATGATTTTTATGTTCGCGAACACCAACAAGTTGCATCTGGGTTCCTTAACTGCCTACCCTTACGTTCCCTAGCAGACTTGATGACCAAGTCCCTTTCTGAGCAGCAACATACCTTCTTATCGTCCAAGTTGGAACTTGTTCCTTATGCCCACGTCCAACTTGAAGGGGGGGTGAAGAAATATGCATATTCTGAGGATATGCATATTAGTTAATTTAACTAAGTTTGCCTTTTATTTTATTAGCTATTATTTTCTTTCCTTATTTTTAGTGTGTAATCTTTTATTTCTTTTCTTGTAAAGCTGCGGTAGTGATAGCTTCCTTAGGGTTTGTTAGTTGTATATATGTATACTGCTGTACCTTTGCAAATGTCGAGTCGACGAAGTAAATAATCAARTCCATTAAAGGAACTTGCTCCAGTTTCTTCAATTCTACCACTAGATCACTGGTGTATTCATGTTATTATGTTACTATGAATGCACGATTTAGTTGTATTCTAAATTGAAAATTTGTATTTTTAAATTCTAATACTCGTATGTATAATAATAAATACTTCCTTTGATTCTTTTTAGTGACAACCTAACAAATGAATTTTCACGTATTTCAAGGAAGAGATTTAACAATGTAAACGAGCAAATTAATCAAAGAAAATTTAACACAATGAAATTATAATCGCATTCTTCATTGTGTTAAAATAATACCCAAGGCCCAATTATCTTACATTAGTTCAAGTTGCAAAAAAAATCAGTTAACTTAACGGTTTCCAACAAGTTCATTTTGATCATTCAATGTTAATTTAAACTATTAAAATACAGTACTAACAAGGTATCGAATTTGGATCAAGTAGAATTTGGATCATTCGATTTTAATTTAAACTATTGGATCAAGTAGAGTTTTAGGAAAACTCTACTTGTTAGAGTTTAGTCCTATTCATATATTTTAGAATCAATGGCTCAAGATATGTGAAAATATTTTTAGGAAAAAAATAAAGTGAATTTTGAGAAAAAATATAAGTAATTGATTTGTTAATGAATGGATGGGATTGATTGAAATCTATTGGTAGAACTTTTATAATGTCTACCGGATCCAAATCCCTAAGCACCACGCAACTTGTAAAGTCCAATATTAAATTTGCATGACAAAACCAAGTACATTTGCACTTGTCTTAGCTTGATTTAATTAGATTTATACATGTCATATGACAATATATTGTTGGTACAATATGAGGGAAGTAACGGATAATCACTCCAAGGTACGGAAACTACGCTTTCCTATTAGTTTAATTTCGCCCCTCTAGGATCACCGGGTTACCATGAAACAACTAATGAGATACAATGGAGAGAACAACGCAAACTCACTTTGTTGATCTTCAAAGTAAGTCAAGAAAGAAACTTTGTGTGGAAATTTGTAAGAACTCTCACTGAAAAATTTGCAAGAAGTTTCAATGAGAAAATAAGCAACAAGCAAGAGAAAACTAGAGTATGTTTCTGTGTGCCTAGCAAATGAAACAAGTGTAGCCTTTTATAGGCACTTTGAAGCAATCCCAACAGCCATATTGTGAAGTGTAACCCCCATAATCAATGCATTAACTAGCCATATCAATCTGAGTTAATGGTGATTAAAACCAATTCAAACTCATACTAATTGATATACAACAGCTATAATGTAATTTAAATCACATATCAATGCATTAAGTAGGCACCCAACGGACAAAAACCATCAATAGCAAAGTATCAAAACTGATCGCGCATTAAAACGCGATCAGAGTGCATATGGCGTGGCGCCACATATATGGCGTGGCACCATATGGAGACAGAGCCAAATGGCGTGGCGTCATTTGCTCTTTTCTCCAATTTCCGTCAAATCTCTATCCAATTTGATATTTACACCAAATAGCCCTTTGCTATGATTTGTCCGATATAATTACTTCTCATATTCATTTGCTCAAAGTCCATTTATGCATAAATGTTCCAACATATATATCTCTTTATTATGATAATTCAACATAACTCAATCCAATGAATAATGATATTTAATATGGATTACTTTACAATTATAAGCTCTTTTTGATGGAAAAATTTGACTTGATAACCGAATTAAATTTTCTTTATTATTTTGTTCAATAATACGGAGTAAGTATTTTAGTCTGGTAATAAAATCTTGTGAGCAATCAAAACTTACTATTATAAGATATGAATTTTTGTTAAATATTTATCAGAATAAGGTATTATTTCTCGCATCAAATAAAAGAATACACAAAGGTAATTTTTGGGAAAGAAAGCTGGACACATATTAAACATAGATCTATAATTAATTTGATCTTTTAACTATTCAAGTAGCAAGACACCTAAAAAAATCTAAAAATCAAACATTTTTAAGTGAAGTTAAAACCTTTATTCACAATATTGGATATAGAACCCAAACTAACATTATGACCCAAGTAAATGAAAAAAAAGCCCATGTAAACATCATACTTCAATAAAATGCATCAAACACCACAAAATCCACATTTTACTAGTAAATTCCCTTGCACTAAAAAATAAGAATACTAGAATATCTTTCTAAACCCTAAAGAGCCAAAAAAAACTGCTAAGCAACAATGACCTTAAAACAGTCCTAAAACAAGCGATTCTAAGGTTTACGGAACATTTTGAGCCCCAATATTCGGTATGATTCTAAGAATCCACGCTCTTTGTATTTTATAATGTTAAAAAATATGTTTATTTTAATATTATTTGAAATTGTTTTTAATTATGTACGGTTATTTTTTGATGGCTACTATAATAAAATAGATATCGGAAGTAGTCAATAAAATTTTAATGAAAATGATAGTTGAACGTTAGTAATTTAGTAGTAAACAATCTTCACCATAACATCCATGGTGACCTTATAGTTAAAAAAATGTATCATTATTGAAATAAACCGCATAAAATACAATTATTTATTGATGAAAACAAAAAAAAATACACTTGTCAATTTGATTTTATTTAGTTATTCAATATTATCTACTCAAGTAGTTTTGTTATCGAATTAAACTATCAGATAGGATTTATTTTTGTTTGATTTTTATTTTTTACATAGATCTATTGTAATGAAGCTTTAGGTTAAATTGGATAGATATGAATTGGAAATGAATTTAGAGGGATATTAATTATTTACTTGTGACCGCGACTTGTGAGGTACAGTATTTGTTGTGTTTTTTACTTTAAATGAAATATTTGTCGGCGCTAAAATTTTGTAGTATGATACGTCATTAATCATATCATACTTCGTTTTTTGATGTTTGGCTTTTAGATTATTCGCTTTTTACACGGTCGACTACTTAACTATTTGTTTTAAACGTTTTTAAAAGACATGTAATATATATAACTAGTATAATTTAAGTTAAGGAATTAAAGTCAGGGATTGATTGAATGGTATTAATAGGTAAACATATAAAATAAAATGAATTATGAAAAAGAGGTAACAAATGAGATTCAACACTAATGAATAATTCATTCCAAATAAGTATATAAAGTATATTGGTTAGTTTAATGATAAAGTAAAATAAATTGAAAATATAGATTGAAGGTTTGTTGAATTGAAATTTGATCTGCATTTTATACTTATATTTTATTTACCATATGCAAATATATTTTTTATGACAAAATGAATGAATCATTAAATAATTTAAACTTTTAATTTTCAAAACAATTCATTTTTGATACATTAATGTTCGAATTGTTAGTGAATTTTGGGGAATTATTCAACTAATAATAGTATATTTAGCATTTGTCCAAAATGTCCACATTAAATTATAATAATTGAATTTCATTAAGGCTAAATAGTTATATCATTACTCGTATGTTAGGTTGAATTGAACACCACCATCTCCTTTCATAAAAGACTATTTTCTATACACGCTATGCGTGAGTAACTTTTTAGAGAGATTAATTTCATAATTATTAATTATTGTGTAATGTGTATAAGATGTTCAATGTGCATAAAAATGACTTCTGAGTAATTTCGCCGTTTTGGTTTATTGAATAGAGAATTATGAATGTTAGTTAATAACATTAATTTTTTATTATACACTTTCAAATAAGATAACAATTTTCATCAATATTAAAGTTGTATTTAAACAAGGGAAAGAGTAATTTTTAGTAAGAATATAGTGTAATCTCCATGGATTATTAAAAAATAGAGAAAGATTAGTAAGGTAGTAGTGTAACTCACTTGTTAATAAATAATATCAATTACCTAATAAGTCTAACTTATAGAGATAAAAAGGGTTAGTAAGGGTAGAGATATAATTTAGGTGTACATTACCGCACACCTCCCCTTACCCTTATACTCCCTCCGTATCGAATTATCCTGCAACATCTAATTAAGGCTGTACACAAATACTGCAACAATTCATAACTTTCCTAAATTGGTAAAATTTTATACCTTTTACCCTACATATAATTTTTTTCTCTCTTATACTTTAACCTTTGTACATAATTTTTTCTCTCTCATACTTTACACATAATTTTTCTCTTTCTTACTTTACACATAATTTCTTCTCTCTCATACTTTACACATACTTCCTCCGTTTTATTTTACTCGCACCGGTTTCCATTTTGGGAAATTTGTGAATACTTGCACCACTTTGCTTTATTCCCTTTTTTGGCAATTTATTTTGTTTGAAATGACCATTTTAGCCTCCAAAATTCTTTCCCCACATGGTGGGACCAAAGGAATTAACACCATAAAACACACCTCCTTTATACCCCACCAACTTAATCACACTATCCTTCCCTCACCTAATTATACCAACAAAAAAACGCCTTGGAGTCCGCAATAATGAAAGTGGTGCGTGTAAACTAAAACGGATGAAGTAATTTTTTCTCTCTCATACTTCACCCTTTAACACTCTCTTAATTGTACTTTAAGAAAAAGTCTCTCGGGAAGCGTGATAACCCATTTGTTGCAAATATTGTGATACGGAGGGAGTACAATAGAGTTTATAAATAAATGGAAGAGGTAATAAGAAAATGGGCTAAAATAAATAAATTCTATAAGTATTGTGTACGGTGGACTTTCAAGTAATTTAGTAAAAAACAACAAATTGACTTCATTTACCTGGCATTTGTGGGGTCACTTTTGTCCTGTATGGTTGAATTTGTAGTCGAAATTCGAAAAAAATGATCGGATCAATCTGATGTACATATGGGGTTGCCTTGATTTGCGTGCCTAGAAATGATTTCAAAAAATTATACTACCTCCGTTTTTTTTTAGATGTCTTACTTTGTGTTTTGTGGTTTTTTAGGCAAAATTTTGGTGTAAGTGATTAGGTGAGTAGATGGGTAATTTAATAAAGTATGTGAGACCCATAGATGAGAGAGGTAGAGAGAAGATGTTTTGGACCCCATAAAAGTTGAAAGTAAGTGGAAATTATATAATAATTTATTGTGGTCCCCATGTCTTGAAAGGGAAAAAAATCAAAGTGGGACAATTAATTCCAAACTTCCTAAAATGGAAACTGGAACATCTAAAAAAAACGGAGGAAGTATTTTGCTTGACGTTTTCGGCTCACTTTTGACCTTTATGATCAAATTTGAGGTCGGAATTCGAAAAAATATTCGGACTAATCTCAATGATACGGGATCGCATCGGTTTGCGTGTCTCAAAATGAGTTTAAGGCTAAGGGAAAAAATATGGATCAACATCGGAACCATGTATGTTGACAACGTCGAAAAAACGAAGTCAACAATGGAGCAATGTGGTCAACACTGGAAAAATGAAGCTAACTTAACACCAGAAAAATAAGGTCAATGGAGGAAAATGAGAATTAGGCAGTGGTCAACAAACAAAACAATGAGAGTAGGTATGCATGTAGTTTTTGACAAAATATCGAAAAGTAGGTAATTTCTCGCAAAGTTGGTCCAATTGGAGTCAAGAAATAGAGAGGACCCTAAATTGTCCAAATGTAAGTACGAAATAGTTTTGAACAAGATTTCCTAAATTTCATAGTAACTCCTTGTGCTATGAGGTTTGGCTTGATAATGATCCTATTTGGATTTCGGACATTCTTGTAACGGACTTTTACTCTAATTATTTTTAGTCTATGTTTCCTTAAAAAAAAAAATAATAAAATAAAATTAAAGACCATCCTTTCAACAATAAATTAAAGGAATAAAAAAAGTTGACCTTCAACCATTTCGGTATTGCTTCATTGATTGTAATTAGTAGAATTGGTAGAATTGCTATTTGTCATAGTCCATATTTGAGTATTGCTTCATTATATGACTGATCTTACAATTCAGGGTTCGTTTCGCTTCGCCTAAAAAATCATGGAGAACAATGATCAGAAAAGGACCAAGTATGATACAAAACATGATGATGAGAAAAAAAAGATGTATGATGACCTGAACTCAGTGTATGAATATGAAATCCTCCCTCGTCTTCGTTTCAATGCCATTCTACGTTGCAAGTCAGTTTCGAAGACATGGTATGCTTGTATCAACACTCCACACTTCCAACACTCTCACCTCGAAAAATCGATTCAAAACCATGTCGTGAACCTATGTCTNCAACACTCTCACCTCGAAAAATCGATTCAAAACCATGTCGTGAACCTATGTCTGTTTCATCCTGCGTCCAAAGTTGTAGCAATATTGGAGGGTGACTCATTTCTCCCTTATAGACGACTTGTGCACAAGTTTGAAGATATTCGAGGAAGGCTTTCAGTCTTGGGATGTAGCAATGGCTTTKTGTGCTTCGCATTATCTGGTAATAAAAATGTCGCGGAAGAAAACAATGTTCTTCTTTACAACCCTGTAACTCAAGCTGTAAGGAGGTGCAACGTTCCTCCCTTTACTGAGTATGACAAGATAAGGGGAGGAAATAAAGGGTTTGGATTTGCCTCTATTAATGGCGTTCACAAGTTTGTATTCGTCGAGGGGAAAAGAATCCGTGTTTGGAGCACTGGCTTGGAATCGTCGTGTTTGAAGAGGATTGAAGATTATCCCTGCAAGAGAAATTTGGTGGACGCGAGAGGTATTGCAACAACAGGCAGTGTGGTGCATTGGTGGTATGGCAGTCATTGGAAGAGCGATGGTATCTTCAGCATTGATCTCGTGAGTGAAAAATTGTATGATACGCCACTTCCTGCTAAGAGGGATGAGAGCAATGCGAGGCCTTACCTTATATCATACAGAGGCCGACTACATTTGGTGTTTAACAAATACATCATGTTGAGTGGAACACCTTCGAGTTTAGAGATGGAGGTTTGGGCTATGAAGAATAATGAGTTGGGTAATAATTCGGATGATTGTTGGGTTCGTTTGTTCAAGGTTCAGCTCGATGATGGGATTACATTCTGTGCAACCCCGATTTCTCTTGGAGAAGGTGGCCGGAAGGTGTTGCTGGAGCTGTGGCATCACCGGGATCAAGAAAACAAGAAGCATTATGTGTGGTATGATCTGGTCAGGAATGAACGCACTTGTGAGTTCCCTGTTGAGATGCCATGGACTACAGAAGGAATGCCTTGTTTGGATTCTTTAGTCCAACCTTGATATCTTTAATTTTATGTTTGGGATTTGCAAGTTGTTAAAACTTGTTTTATTTTATTTTTATTGTATGAACTATGAATGTTTATTGTTGGTTAATTTGCTTAACTATTTATGAAGTGTTTGATTTTTAATCTTGATGATACTCTGCTACTAGAATCAAATAGCAAACTATTATTTTTCTGAGTAATTAGTCAGAAGTATATCTGTATGTATATAAGTTGCACAATGTTATAATTTGATTATAGCATGACATACAGTTAATGTTCGCTAGGATTATGGATGAATTTGCAAGGGTATACGAGTATATATGATTGATGCGGAACTAATCCAAACTCCAAAGTTCAGAAATTGTAAAGATCATGCTGTTAAGGTCTTAATCATGGAGTAAAGATCATCGTATACCTAGACAGTGGCATAGCTAGAGCGATTCCTCGCAACAAAGCTTCTAGCACACACGAGATGTTCTGCTGAACATGGGTACTGAACATTGTACAACTAGCCACCTAGGCAATGGCATGGCTAGCGCGATGTCCCTTAACAACATGGCAAAGCCTCTATCACAGGGGATGTTCTCACATATCCTGGGCATATTTTAAGAACTTATAATGATATCTGAGAGTATGAGACACCTAAATTGTTGCTCAGTAATATCCTTAACTACTATGGTTGTGATACTTTTCATCCACTAGCTATTAACAAATTTACAACAGCACAATTGAAGTACAAGTGTATTCCGCTATTCTGTCTTTATTTGGGAGAGCAGTTGTTATAACAAGCTTCGCTTCGAATTTGATCTTCTAGTATCGAATACGAATCCCAACAATGACTGAAAGCAAGCAACAATAACATCAAATAGATATTCAGCCAGCAATCCCAAAATTATTACATAAACATGGCTTCTCGCAAAAAAAAATAAAGCTCAGATCGCTAGATATCACCGAAGTCAGACGAATGTGCGGCCCAACAGCCACTGACTGCGCATGTATCATCATCGCTAGTACCAGCCGGGAATCGAACCCGGGTCTGTACCGTGGCAGGGTACTATTCTACCACTAGACCACTGGTGCTTCTTGTTATAGCTAATGATTTAATTCCCTATATACTAATATATACAAAATTCACGTTTTCACAAAAAAAAAAAAAAATACAAAATTCACGTTACCAAAGATAAACAAGATTGACTTTAAAAAAAATTGTTTTCATTGAATTGCTGTTTTTGATTCATTGTTATTCTGCTGATAAATATGTGTATGCTAAAGACGATTAAATTCGAGTCTTTAGTATTTCATTGATTTCGAATTAGTTATTGCACTGATTTATTATATGTAAGGGATAAAATAAGTACTCCGTACAACAATTAATTTAAAATGGAGAAAGTATGGAGTATATCAAATTGGTAGACCGACTAGTATTCAGTATTATACTTATAATCTCATTTATTCAAAAGTATTTTTTTATGTCCAAGCTTTATATACTTCAAACATAATAAAATGGAAAGAAAAAACTCCGATTAATTAAAGGACTTAACCAGCTTTGAGATTAAAACTGGAAATTACAATTCTGTTTTGATGAGCAGCACATTGGTACTAGATTATCTTCTAAAACTTCTGCAGAATTCGAGCCATTGTATTCGACGCTTTAAATCTTACTTCAGATTCATATTTCTAATGAAATTAACTAACTTTCATAAGGGCATACATTACAGTAGATTATTAGAATACAATTATTCAGAAGTCGACTAAATACATAGTTGTTTAGGATCATGAGCAGAAAGCAAATAAACACTTCAATTGTTTGCACAACTTTGAGAATTAATGCCAATTGAGTAATTTATACACTTGTATAATGAAAGCAACCTTGCTTCGAGGCGAAACTAACACTACAACATTATTCTAGAGCTTTTGGGTAGACACCACTCGATCTAAACGTATGGCATGTTGCATACTACAAAGCAAATTATGAAGAAACTCGTTGTAAATCGCATCATGCTTGCCCTTGATGTTCAACACCGCCTTCTCCATTAATCCGAAGCTCTCTGGTGAGCCCTTAAATTGCATTATTGGACTTCCAATCCAATGAAAAAAATTTAACTTAGGAGCATGTATCTTAAAAGAATCCCCTACTGGCAAACGGTTCGAAAATTGAAAAGAATGTCCTAGATCCCCTAGTGGCAAACGGTTCGAAAATTTAAAAGAATGCCCTAGATCCTGTCACGGCCTGATTAGAGACTAAGGACCGTGATGGCGCTAGCACTTGCTAGCCAGCCAAACTCTCACGCACAATGTAAAAACAAGGCTAACAAAAGAGAGAATTCACGCAAAGCCAACCGACTATTATTGATAGCAACCAGAATGTACAAGAGGGGGAGAGATATTGAGCAAAACGTGTGCCTTGGACATCCCCCAAGGTCACCTATATATAGACAATTGGGCAGAGACAAGCCCCTACTGCCTGGGCGAAGTGATGCATCGCTTCAGGCGACGATGTGTCACTCACACAATGACTACAGCATGCATTATCACGAAAAGGCACGAGTGACTAGACGCAACCCTTCAGGGGTCTGGTGGATGTATAATGCGCCAACTCAACCAGCCAAGCAACACAAGGCTTCGTGAACCAACGCAATCCTTGGCCAAGCCATGTCACTGATCCATGCAATCCTCAACCGCCCATCGTGCTTGTGCCACTTCAGCGCCCCATGCAATGCTTCCCATGTAGCCACGTCATGACCTTGCCCAGCAGCCTTGCTCTCTCACGTCCCATGCTCATGTCTCAACCAACGCCCATGTGAGGCACATGTGCGCCCATCGCACCACTTCAAGGTGTCGCTTCGCAAGCAAGCACCCAAACGCATCCTAGGCTCACAGCCCTTTCGAATAACCGACCATCCATACCACGAGGCATAGCCCGTAGCTTCGTAGCACCATG
>SNQN01000583.1:94035-132190 GCA_008642245.1 Bassia scoparia
TAATCTCTTTGTCGGAAGATTCAATTGAAAGGAAAAAAATTGCATCGAAAATTTGAAAATCATAATAACTCACAGTCATTGTTAATTTGAAACTATACCCAATTACATGATTTTTTTTTCTAATTACATATTTGCTTAATTTTAATTTTAAAACTGACCACACGCATCGCGTGCTTATAGTAGTTTACAACTAACCTATGATATATAAATATGATTTCCCCCATAACGTAAAAACTTTTTTAAAAAATAATGCAAACACGCATCGCGTGCATCAAATACTAGTATAATATAATATAACACTCTTTCACACAACTCTACCATTGATAACTCTACATAATCCCAACACTATTAGATAGGATAGTTATTTCTTAAGATATAGAACAATATATAGTCGAACACCTCAATATATCTTTGTATAAACAAAAGATACGAAGTAATATATTTTCATAAATATATAATAAACTATAATAAAGAAATAAATATTTCTAATTATTATATCTTTTCAAAAATATAAACTATAATTCAGAAATAATTATCTCCTAATTTATCGTGAACCATCAACTCAAATTCATCTGAGATTGTGGGATAGCTCATCAAGTGGTTAAAGCTTCCTCTCGGTTTCACAGGTCTTGTGATCGATTTTCATTGTCGTCCTTATAACTCTTTTAGCAACAAAAAAAATCAACTCACATTCTTCATCATCAATAATTTATCAAATTGTTCACTTGTGGTTCATTGTCAACCTTCAAATTGTGTTCAACATCAATAGTTCACCACCAATCGTTTGTTCATCTCGTGAACCATCAAAATTAATGTTCATCATCAACACAAATTCTTCATTAGTAATTTATCAAGTTGTTTACTTGTTTGATCATCGTCAACCTTCAAATTGC
The DNA here is from genome assembly GCA_008642245.1 of Bassia scoparia. Taxonomy (NCBI): domain Eukaryota; kingdom Viridiplantae; phylum Streptophyta; class Magnoliopsida; order Caryophyllales; family Amaranthaceae; genus Bassia; species Bassia scoparia. Next base: position 94,929 of record SNQN01000583.1, read on the forward strand.
TCAACAGCAATAGTTTATCGTCAACCATCAGAATTTTATAGCCTTATAAAAAGAATGCAGGTAGAAATCAAGACTTGAGATCAAATCTCGTTCACACCATCGCTTTTGTCGCTCATTTTGCCAAAAAGGGAAAAAAACATCGATACTAGTTCTCGCACAACCATGCATAATCAAATCATGATTACACATCAATAAGATTATTGATCATATGAATTGAAGTGCAATACGCATGATGCTGTTGTTGCGTTTTTAAGTCCCTCCTAATAATAGTGGATGAGGCACTTCCCTCTGCAAAAACATGCACAAATATATGATCAATTATAATAAGAGTAGTATAAAATACGAACAAAGACTAAATGATAATCACAATCTAAAAAATTATAAGTATGGGATGAATAATTACTTATGTGTATTAAACGGATATTCAGGTAATTCACTGATATGATATTTAATGAACAAAGAGCGCTACTTCTCTTTCTTTCTTCTTCATGGTTGTTGTGTGGCTTTTTTTTTTCTTACTGTTGATGAAGATAAGAGAGCCATGAATTCTCGATCTATTTATAGCTACAATTGTCCATTATGCACAAAAGATTATGAAGTATTACATTTTTCTTGCAATAGAAGTTAGGACATTGTAAGGGTTTTTGCACATTGGACTAAAGTATCGATAGTTTTATAAGTCTAAAATAGCGTTCAGTTGCAGTAGTTACAGTTCATAGTGTAAGTAATTGCGTCCAACAAACTCCTAAGAACCTTTGTCTGAAGGTTTCATTTACAAACTAAGTTTAATTATAAGGATAGCTAATAAGTCTAGTTCTAGTAAAAATAATTAGTTCGGTAGGAAATATCCAGATTCAACATAATTTCAGTGTGATAGTGAGACAGCACCGCGGCTCAGTTCCGTAAAAATATAGAAAGTTCTCATCATAAAAAAATATTTTATTTAATAAAAAAGTTCAATTCTTCATAAATTTCTTAAAGTTTCGGTAAAAAATTAGTTATGTTCAATAAATGTAAGTTCAGTCCGGTAAAATAATTTCATTTTAATATATTCGGTTTGCAAAGAACACGGTCTTAGGGCGTTTACATTAGCTTATTTTCAATTCAGTTCGTTCCATTCAGTTCAATTCGTTTAGTTCAACTTCTTAACCTTTCTCTCTCTCATAAAATATTCAATTCAGTTCAGTTCAGCTTCATTCAGTTTCAGTTCAAGTTGACTTTCATTAATGTAAACAAGCCTTATTTTTTGTCATTGGTTTATTCGTGAGTCAATTTTTCAAGGAAATAAATTACTTCATATAAGCTCCAATACTACAAAATATTACATTAACAAAGAAGAATCAATAACTTTGATTCTTCAAATTAAATCCAATACAATTAAATGCATATCAACTCGATAATTAGGGTATAGCATCTTTCATGCATTTTCGTATGAAGAATATATTAATTGTTTTTCCCAAACAACTCATTAGCACAAAAAAGGAATGGACTACAAATGTCTTCCAATCTTCCATTAAAGGAAAGTATTGATATATTTTTACAAACATCTATTAGAACAAAAAATGCAATTACAATAATTGTCAATCTTCCCATTAAATGGTAAGTGTTGTAATTTTCTTATTTTGCATTATTTTAATATAGTCACTTTTAATTCAAAGGAAAAATAATTTATTTCTCCTATTTTCAATAATATGTAACAGATTATTATAAATTTAAAAACTGGAAAAGCTTAATGCATTTCAAATATGACCTACGGGTATAATATTACTTAAAAAGTTATTAAATTATAAACCAAAAAAGGAATAAAATAAATTGAATTTCCTCAAATCGAAATTCCAATATCCATGTTCATTGGAAAGAAAATTCTTGTTCACAAACAAACTATTTAAACACAAAAAAAAAAAATTATTGAATTGATTGGCGTTCTAATTCAGCAAAGTATGAACGCTATCTTTGCTTTTTATAGTATCTTCCTAATAAAGTTCATTTCATCATAAATTAGGAAAAAACAATTATGTACCTTCCGCACATAATTTATTAAAGTAAATTTAAACAAAAGAAAGTTATCTGTAGTAAAAATAATCTGTGTGTACGTCCTACGTCAATTTAAATTTTACCGGAAATTGAAATTATTTCTACTAAATTGAACCTTAATTTTCTGACGAAAGAACATATTTATTTGATGAAATAGTGACCTATTATACTATATTTCTACTAACAAATTTAGTTGATTGAAAACTAGGACTTAACTAAATTATTTTACTGAATTGAACATAATTTATTTTACAAACTTATTAATATAGGGTGACAAGAACATGCCTATTAGTTTTACAATGAATTGAAAATTACAAACACGCCTTTTATATTCCAGTTTCACAAAAAAACTGGGTGAGTCGTTGAGGTTATTGTCCATTGAAGCTCGAATAGATCAGATAATCTGAGAGACTGGGTGTGACTCGTACTTGTGATGGTGTTTAGTGGTGTGGATGGGGGTAGTAGATGTGGCCAAAAGCAACACAACTCGCTAACACGACCCGAAATCGACATGTTATTAACGGGTTTGGGTTGAGGATCTTGACTCGTTTATGTAAACGGATTGACACGACACAACACGTTTATTAAACGAATCGGACTAGGGTTGAGCATTTTGACCCGTTTATATAAATGGGTTGACACGACACGATTGCACCTAGGTATATACATATTATGTAAAAAAGACGTGACACGCTAACTCGACACGAAATCACCCGTTATTAGCGGGTTTGGGTCGAGGGTATCAACCCGTTTAAGTTAAACGGATTGATACGACACGACACGTTTATTAAACGGGTCGTGTTAGGGTTGAAGGGATCCAACCCGTTTATTTGAGTGACACGACACGACACGTTGAAGAAAATTAATCAAATTTTTTCATTGGTCACAACACAACTACTACTAATATTAATGGCATTGTTCATTGATTTCATGTGCTATTGATTGAGCTCGTAGCACACTTGAACATGTAGTACATACAACACGAACGCTAATTTAAACTTCAAAGGAGGCAGAAGTTCTGCAAAACATTGGCAGCTTGGTTCTCGACGAAGGTCTACAATTCGTAATCCCTGCATCGCGATCAGTGATTATAAAAAATTAATCGATAAGCAAAATGTATCTTCAAAARCGCGATTAAACTATGATTAAMTACAAGTAATTTCGTAAAATAGCAAGGCCYCGTAGCTTACCCAATACGGAAAATTTTAACATTGAATGTATTCGGCTTCACGAGTTCAAAGACAGTAGCATCTCCCTCTCGGATGTGGTTTTCCTTCAAGAAGCGAGCGAATCCTTTCGATAGCTTGCATTGTGGAAACTTGCTCGTCGTAACGATCATCTTCACGGCCCAAACAAGACCGCGATACTTGTAGAGTCGAGCCAGCAGTCCCCTTGTGATCAGACACTTTCATATGGATACTTCACAAAGTGGTATGGTAACGTCATGCAATCTTACGTGTCCAGTTTTTAAAACGCGAATCACAATAATTAATAGGACGTAATAACTGTTGGATAAATTAATCTATTAAATCGATTGGTACACGTGTACCAACAAGTTGTACCATGCACGCACCGATTCATTGTTATCTAGTAGGACTGTTAGGAAACTACATACCATTCACACCCAGTCTTCAATGTAACCAGTTGAGAAGACAGCCATGAATGACCGCACTCACCGCCTTTAGCTTTCTTTGTAATCATTGGCTCGCCTTTGACGGCCTTACACTTTGGAATCCCACGTCGAAGGGCCTCCCCTGCATATCGGCTTTCAGAATTAGATATTCTTCCTGGTCGATTTGGGTATCCGATCTCAGAAGCACTCATGCTCGAATATAACAAACATCGGAAAACGTGACCTCCCTAGAATACTCAACCATCATGGAGCTTCCTCCGTTGACAAAAGAGTAACCACTCCAACGAATTTCCGGCCAACCAATTTGCAACACCGGCCTTGCCATCCTTGTGTTATTACCGGCTTGAATTTCCATACTTTTCGGTTGGAAGGCGCAAGTATACGATGCCTTGAGATATCTTCCCGGGCATATTCATCAAAATCCTTAGCGGAATTTCCCTGAAATTATAATCAAACACATTATTTTGGTTGGAATAATGTGTGAAATCAATCATAAATGAGCAATGAATTGAAACCTTGTGAATTAAACCATTGATGTAACTTAAATGAAACTTAGCATCAGAAGGTTTTAGTTGCACCAATTCTTTCGGAGATCGTCTCGAGGCTTTAAGTATTAACTTCAAGAAGCGAGCTATAGGACAAAGCTAAGTCTTCATAACCTTCCAAAAAATCCCTGAAAATTGAGGGGAATTCAAAAGTTCATAACACCACGTAGTACGTTCGCTTAACATTATGATGAGGAAATTATCTTATCATATTCAATTAAGTAAATGTCTAAAAGATAAGGTTGAAAAAACATATCGCTCGAATAAAAAAAGACTTGATGGCGAACCTGCCGAATCTAGTAACACCATCCAAACTGGCATGAGAAGGTTCTGTAAGGTACCAAAAGGAAAAAATATCAAATCATTAATTATAATTTCAGTTACCAACTCTTTTTAAAAGGTTTTTTTTTCCCAAACAATTGGATTTTTTTAAAGTGTTTTTTTTATATTATACTTAAGCAAATTCAATACTAACCATTCATAAAAAGATTAACCATTTAATATTTTTTGTCGAAGATGTAACATCTAAAAAACAGATCCGAGATGATAGTAAATTAATAACTAATTACTACATTACACTATGTTTATTTCATCTTTTGTTTAAATGTATCGAGAAATAATTTGATATTCAACTACTTGCTATTTGTAAACTTATTGATACACGACGTGACTTGAATAACACATATAATGTAACTATTCATTATGTTACTACCAAGTTACACAAATATCCACTGGACAATCCAACGAATTGTTCAACGAATCCTGAACTTTTTGCCTGCCTAAATCCAACTAATAACTGAAGCAGTTGCATATACGCCAGTAGCATGCATACCAAAACTTCACAAAATACAGTATACTTACCAGAAACCTCGTTATATAAACAGTCTTAAAGCATGACAGCAAATATTAGAATTGATAAAGACATTGGCATGACAGATTTTTTGACTGACATTATAATAACTGTTTTACTTAACAAAGTGTAAATTTTGCCTTCAATCATCACCAAGCCAGAGACTCATATCACTAGAGCGGTCGAAATTATTAACACCATCAAATTGACGGATAATGTATAGGCTACACTTAAGACAAAGTTTCGGCGGCTATAACGGAACATGTTGAACATTAACAACGATAAAATTTTAGTATTATATAGTTGGAATGTTACTCAATTTTTGAAATTTTTATTTTTTTACCAGTTTTAAAAACAATATGAACCATGACAAACAGTGTGAAACAGTGAACAAAAAATACGTAAACAGTAACGCGCTATACTTTTAGCCTGTCTGTTGTTTATCATCTAAATCATCACAAGCTGCATTGCATTGGTGCAGTAACAATTTCCTTCACTACATAGTTATACTGTGAAGTAGTGATAAATTCAACGATAAATAATAGCGGACTCTTACAAAAATTAATTCTAAGAACAAAAGATCTCAATGACATAAGTTGAAAAAAACTGACCATGGTGTCCTCCATCTGATCGGATTTCTCTTTACCTCGTGTCCTCCTCCTCGCACCCCGCCCGCCCACGCCTCGACCCCGGCCTACGACCTCGAAACCTCTAGCGCCTCTTCGACATCTTCGGTCTGGCACAGTTTATTAATGAGCAATCAAATCAAAATAATAACAACGTAAAAGGATTATTTCAGATTAGTTAAACTAAACTGATTGACCGGATGTTTATCCATTGAAGGTATTCTCCACTTTGCCTGCGTCCTTCGCCCCCACCACCGGCCCCTACCACGACTGACGACACCGACCTCGGAGCCGTCGTTAGCTGCCTCTTTCGACTCATCATTGGTCAACGTCAACATTTGTGACATGATTGAGGAGATAGTTTAGAGCAGTTAGAAATAGATATTAGACACTGCTTTATTACTTAAATTAATCTGTCAAAACCAGCAAATTAAGATGTTATAGCTGCTTTTAAAGCTGCTCAAAAATAAGAGATAATATTAGAAGGTTCATGTTTCTTTTGGAACACGTACTTCAGTACACTATATTTTCATTATTTCATAGTTGCAAAAGTGCAAGTAAAAGCTTACTATAATTTTTGGCTTATTGAACTATTTAGAAGGTTGATTGAATAAAGATGAACTAAGAAGGTTCTTAAGTGTTTTCATTAGTAGGTAGCATGCATTACATTGATCCACTATTATGATTCATTAAAATACCTTCTAAAGATGAGTTGATGAGATAAAGCTGAAGAAGACAAAATATAGTTCTTTTCAACAGCATATTAATTGTCCCTTTGAGTTGTTGCCAAGGACCACCACCACGACCTCGACCCTCCTACCACGACCACGGCCTACGGCCCACGATTCACTTCTGCCTCTTTCGCCGTCTCGGCTTGAAGTTGTTACTAGTGTGGACAGATCAGAAAAATGATATTTTGAGATTGAAGTTTTACTCACAATAATAATAATACGAAGTAATTACTTTAGTCATTACCAAACAATAATTGGATTATTTAATTTGAAGGGTAATCTTCTAGACTGTATTAATTAAAAATTTAGTTCCTTCATTATCGAATTAATGCAACAAGTGACATATAAAATATTCAATTGTTATAAGAAATATTTTTTTATACGGGAAAGTATTAAAAGAATTCGAAGAAGAGTTAAATATATTTACCACTTGATTCAACTTTGGACTTTTTCATCGTATCCTCGGAAGACGAAGACGAAGGAGAAAATGAAGAGGAAGATGGAAATGAAGAAACACTGATACTCTCCGAATATTCCATGGTAACACCAACGACCGCAACTACAACCACCTCTTCTAAAGAAGAACATAGTTAATTATTAGTGAGACAAAATGAATCTTGTTACTTGTATATTTAATTGGACTGCTGAATATAAACAAAAAAGAACGATTATATATATTAATGAAGGAAAGAATTAAACTAACCTTGATATAGTATGTTGTAAGATGAAGTTGGAAAATGAAGAAGAAGAAGAGTAGTACTGTGAAAAATGAGTTTAGTGTGAGTATAAGTATGAGAGCTATTGTCTACTGTACTATACTAGAGTACACTGCTGTAAGTCTGCTACTGGTTTTCACAAAAGCAACTAAGTGTACTTGTTTAGCTTTCGTGCGGGATAACGGGGTGAAGACAAGCTCTCGCTATTAAATCTTTTACGCAATGTTTTAATTTCAACAATTGGATTAAAACGGACTATAAGAAAGAATATGTTAATTAAGCATTGATTTAGAAGTTTTTTAAAGATAAGCTAGAATTGAAAATCACCTGAGTGTAAGTAATTTGGAGATAAAGTGGAAGAGATTGAGAAATCACATAGGAAAGTAATATCAATATTTCATGCCTTTATACCAAGTATAAATTGTTTGAATATTGTTGAAGTTATTTTGTTATAGTCATGTTTAAAAAGGTTGAAGTTAAAGCGTTATTGAAACACCTAATTGATCGTATGCTTTGGATATGTGCATGCTCGATTTGTTTCATTGCATTCCAATTTCCTTATACTAACGAGGCTCTTGTTTATATACTTATTTGAACTGATTGACCCTATTTATCTCTTTGACACTTATTTTTGTGTGTACGTAGTTTAAACTTAATTAAATCTTATAAGACTCAACGGACCTATTTTAAACTTATTTAACTTTAAACTTATTTTTAAATTAACATGAAGATAACGCCCCCTATTCTATTAATGGGGAAATATACTCCTCCTTTTTTTTTAGTTGTTCCAGTTTCTATTTTGGATGTTTTTAATAGTTGTTCCAAACCAATCTAAAATAACTTTTTCACATTTTACTACTTTATTTACTCTAACATTATGACTTACCCTTTCTAAAGTCAACTTTCTATACTTACCCATCTTTTCACCCAAATTACTATTTCCCATAAAATTCATTCACACATTTACTCTTTACCTAACTTATTCAACTTTTACCCAACTTACTCAACTATTTTATCAACTCAATCAACTCTTAAAACGTTCATAATGGTATGAACATCTAAAAAAACGGAGGGAGTAGTAATTTAGTACTCCTTCCATAATATCTTTCGCAACTCTTGTATAAGTTGTTTAACCATGTAAATTGTGTTTATTGTAAAGTCGTAGAAGAGGAAGTACTTAATTTGTGTTGGTAAAATTAAAGTAATAAATGTGTGTTGGAAATTAATTTTGGGAGTAACTAAATAGTGATTATACTTTTATTTATATGATGGGATGAAAATAATAAAATGATTTTTATTTATAGAAAAGGTGGATAAGTTGAAATTAAAAATAGAAAAAAATTTAAACAAACATTTCGGTATTACCATTTAAGAAACATGACAAACAAAAAGCAACAGAGAAATAATTAGTTTCAACACAATATTTTTGTAGCCACCCGTACTTTGGGCTAATTCGAATTCGGGGATCGTTCTGACGTGGTTGTCCATCCCTCCAAATTGTTGTTGCAGGGATCGAACACAGTTCCTCTACCAAGTGCAATCCCAATCACCACTACACCAACAATCAATTAGTTAGTTTCAACTCCATATATGAAATCAATGTTAACTAACATTAACTTTTTTCACCTCGTTGTTAAGGGTAATTTTTCATTTTTACACTTATTTGAAATAAACTTATTGTTCTTTTATCAAATTAATTCACAAGAAATATCTTTAATGACTAGATAACCTGTCAGAAAATCAATTATTAAGGAAATACTTTTATTGGTTTTTTCAAATCATAATGATTAGTCCTAATCAAGTTATTAAGGAATATTTATTATTATGATATCAAGAGTACATTTTTGTGCTACATACACAAAACCTATTTGTATGCTATAAATTCAGAACTTTCCCATTTCAATATGCAAAACAAAAATAATAAAGCAAGTCAATGAAGAAGGAAAACAATTTTCAAAAAAAAAATGCAGGTTTTAGCATGCATCAAATCACAGTATCATATCAGTGATTTACCTGAATTTCTCTTCTTCCATTCATGTGAACCAAACTTCTTATTAGTGTGATCACTCTTTGTATTTCATAAAAATATGTCACACCATTAATATTGGATTCTCAATTTTCCATGATTGATGAGTTGTGCATATTTTATATTTTTTTGAAGGATTATCACTCATTAATCATTCTCTCTTTTATATGCATTGTTTTATGCATTTACATTGAGGATGAGAACCTTGAAGCCTTCTCCATACTCCTTCATCACTTGTCACATTATTTATTCCATTTTCTTTTGGTTGTTTATTAATGTGAAGAAAATTGATGTTGMWTARGAAAACAAGGAAAGCCACATTTTCCCCTTCATGCTTTGCTCCCTATTCATTCTCTTTCCACTCTACAAAATTCACCTATTAATTATCATTTTTCTTTTYTCCCTAACCACTTTACTCAAATCATAATTAAATATGCATCTTTTTTGTTGCATRCACCAAATCTATGTCAAAACCTTTCAAAAAGAAAATTTATATCAAATCAGTGAATTACCTAAATCAGTGCGATTAGCTAATTGTATTTATTTGTTTTTATTTTAGATCACAACGGTTAATAGTGGTCTCTCAATTTATGAATAAATGATTGATGAGTTGCGCAATTGAGTTTTTAGTTGTTGTATAGGATTACAACTTAATTTTTCTTTCTCTATAAGCTATTCAAGTCCATCATCAATGGAAAGAATGACCTTCAATATGTACATTTGTAAGGTGTATATACTTTAATTGATAATTTGTATGCAATAATATTATTTTTTATATTTCTACTTATGAATTCAATTAATGATTATTATGGGTTATTGTAAATTTCATTTTGTATTGGTTTTTTGAAATAAATTTATCATATACTTCATTCGTATGTACCACAAAAATCGTGTCATTTACTATTCATAAACTTCTCAATGCATATTTTATATCGTTTACATTTTTTATTACATATTTGTATAAATTACGTTGCTACGATTGAATATGACGAATAATATACTCATTAAAACAAGTTGAATCAAACAACCTCTTGACTACATTTAATTTATCACCGACTTCCTTAATTCGTCTTATTTCTCTTTAGTTAAAGTTTCATTACGTACCCTAAATGACTAAATCCAAGCATGTCTTTTAATGCACATCGACAACGATGATTGATAATTTGAATATTTGAYATGATGCGAAAGTATATAACGGGAAAAGGTCATTATTAGCGATTCTTTATTTTATACCTCTTAAAGCATATACATAATAATATTATCTGCATGACTACAAGTATTATATATAGTTCTACGATAGAATCATTCAACCTTACAAAACGTATCACACATGATGAAATTATCTCACTTGGATGGTGATTTTTATCATTCCCTAAGTGATTTCGGCACTCAATCCCAACTCACATAAGCAAGCAATTTTATCGTTCATGTGAGGAGGAGAGGAATTTGAAACGTAWTATTACAAATTTGGAGAAAATCAAACTAAGTTAGGTATGTAGTTCTTTGATAAACAGTCAAGACTTATTAATGAAGAAATAAGTGAAAAATGTCCGAAATGGAGAAAAAATGGAACGATGATATCTTAGGAAAAATAAGTTTCCTAAGAAATTGAATTGAAAAGAAACGTCGAGAGTTGCGGGAACTCATCAAGTTAAGAGGCAATTTTAACTTGTTGTGATTATGCCAAGCCAATATGGTTGCAATAAAAATTATCCTACAAAAAGAAAATATTATAAGAAGAGAATCGATAAAAATAGAGGTGAGCAATAAGAAAAAAAATTATAAGTGTAGTTTATATTGACCTACTAGATTCTTTAGAAATTAAGGCTTCATATGTCCTGAAAAGAAAAGAATTGCAATGTTGGTCATGTGAAGAGGTAGGTCATTATGCTATTGATGTAAAAAAAAAAAAAAAAAAGGAAACCTCAGTTAATGCAACCCTAGAAAGTGGGATTACGTAGAATTACGAAATATGAAGCCTAGTACTAGCTTAACAAATAACAAAGGAATAGTTGAAGTCAGAGAGGAGGATAGCGAAGTGAAGAAAACGAAGAATTTAAAAAGTACCTACGAAGAAGGAAGTGAACCTAAAGAAGTAATTAACCTGGTCGAAAAAGAAAATGTACAAAATCAGATGGTGATGAAGAAAGGGAATGATATCAATTGGCAGCTAATAGCTAAATATGTCATAAACGATGAAAAATTAGAACAAACGATAATATAGAATTGAATTTCCTAATGTAACTAAAGATAAATATTTTGATGGTGGATACTTCCCTGTTTAATTTAAGAGCAAATATGTTTGCGAAAAAATGGAAGGAAGTATTTTTATTGAAGATTGTGAAGCAAAATCGCTCTGATTAATAATATCATTGGGATAGTATAAAGACGTACATAATTGATTTTAAAAAAGGGAGGAAAAAAAGGCTTTGCAATTATTTATATTGGAACTGTTCAAGTTACATAACTCATATTACAAGACTTTGGGAATGATATTAAATGTTTAGCTTTTATTGTGATATTAGACAATAAGTTTTCAGAAATCATATAGTTAGTGGAGTAACTCGAGTCTTAGAAAGGGTTGGTAAGTTATATAGCTGAACCACGATATTATTAAGTATAGAAGATAAATATGTTCAAAGATTCTTAGGCATTAAATGTTAACAGAAGGATAGAATGCATGAAGGGAGTAGGCCAATCACTTCGATGGAAGGTAATATATAAGTTGACGAATACGATAGAATCACAACAAAGCAAAAAATTTGAAACAGAAATTTATGAAGGCAGAAAAAGAAAATATTAGACTATAAAATTGGATGTTTAAGCCATAAAATTGAAGGAGGAGAGAGAGGAATCTTTCATGAATCATGCAAATAATAATAAAAAAGGAAAGTTATAATAGATTACAGTGATTGTTACACCATGAAATGAATCTTAGGCAAAGTTACAACAAAGTCTAGTATTAGAATAAATGTTTAGTAGGTAAAGTTCGTTTATTAGCAGAGGTCATAGATATACAAAACATTAGAAGCTATCGAAGAAAAGGAAATAATAGAAGAGTACTAGCAATTTAAGAGAGAAGAAAAAGAATTTTGTTAGAACTCAAGACATGGCGTTGATGTTTCCACAAGTTTCTTCTTTGGAGAAAATCATGAAAAAAAGAAGGAAGAAAGGTAATAGGATTTATGACAAAAACCATAAGTGAACCAGTTTATGGAGATGAGAAAACTTAAGAGTAGAAAAATGTACGTCTTGAATTACGGAATTAATGTGAATAGCATTTACATCCAAATTAACATATGTTTAGAGGATTATATAATAATTATGAGTTGTATGCATATCTTGATAGTGGATGTACAATGTGTTTTAGAAGAGAACGTATTTCCTGAATTATTTTATAGAAGAAAGCCGAAAAACCTGTGAAGGTAAGAATTGCTGATAATAGTGTTAATGTTCATAGCGATATAATTGAAAATTTACCAATAGAATAGAGAATATAACATGCACAATTCTTATATTATGGGCAACTGATCAACCTTCTCATGAATGATATATTGTATAATTCAAAATGTTATATTCTCCATGTACACAAATTTATCAATACTTCCTCCGTAACAGTTTAATCGCAAACTTTCGGTTGAAAACGGACTCCTAGGCAAAAGATGAAGTGTGTGATTAAGTGTGTATTAGTGCTTGTTGTTAGGGGAAAGAAGGAGAGAGAAGGTGCCTATGAAGCTTAACCCATGCACATGGGAAAGAAATAAGGAGGGAATTACTGATTTTTTGTGGGCTCCCATTGTCCAAGTGGTGAGCTGTTTTCATTTTGGCTCCAAGTCCACTTGCTTTAAAATTTTAGCCAAACAAATTTGCCTCAAATTTTTTTTGGGGCTTTTAATTTCAAATTTTTCAAGTACAATATGAAGCACCTACTTCCACTTCTATAAATCATCATTAATTGGCACTTCAACATCATCTCTTTTTTCACCAAGAGACATTCAAGAGAGCATTCAATGTCTACTTAGCATGTTTAGTTAGCAAAAAATTCAGAATTAGGCCACTGCCACAACAGCACCAAACTACCATTACTTTAATTAACATTAGCAAAAAATTACAACTTCCACATTAGGCTGCATGGCAATGATGGTCTTTGACATTGATCAATCTTAGAGAAGAAGGGCTGGAGCAGTTGGCAACAACAACGATCTGCAGTTCACGCAAATGAGTTAAATGCAGTGTAAGAACAAGAGACATGAATTACAAGAAAATAGGTAGTGCAACACTATTGTTAACCTAAAGATGAAAGTTACAAGAGGATTCAGAAGCAACTAGCGTGCAATAAGGTGTTCATAAAAGCACAATTTGTAGGTTATTCCAGATTTAAAAAGCAAAAAGAAAGGGAGAGTGATCGATGTCAGAAGCAAGAAGTTGGAAGTGTGTGCAGCCACCAAAGGATAACAGTGATGACTTCTGCAATCTGTCCCACTTCACTTAAGACAAATCAGGGCATTTGCTGGAGCATTAAGGTGCCTCATATGGTGGTCTAGCAGTTGTTAAGAAGGGCAGTTAAGAAGCACTCAAGCACAAATCATCCAAGTGTCACTGAATAAAATGATAGAATGCAATGGGTCTTGCAACACATTCATCCCGGGGGAGTAGGGGAGAAGGCAGAGTTTGATGAATGAGAAATGTAATTCACATTGATGAAAGTGTTTTACTTAACCGGAAAAAGAAGGTTTATTACTGCCAAGGAAGAACCTACCGTTGTCAACAATCAAAGAGATTTAAGATAAAGGTAATGTTCAGGCAGTTATCTCAGACCTTATACATGTCAATGGTGTCAACTGCATGATGGAAAGTTGGGGATCTTTCCATTCGTTGTGCACGAGCGTGCAAGAAAGACATCCAAAACAGGCCTGCAGGTATCTAGAAACAAAGGCAGTCCAGAATGTGATCCAAACTGTCATAAGGAGAAATGCTAATCGACAAAGTCATCGCTGCAATCATGAAAAGTGGCTGCCAACTTTCAAAAGACATTACCATACAGCAAGCAACGCAAGACCACACAAAGGTAATGTCCTGAATTCAAGCTGCCGCTACGGCCAATGGGTTCAAATACAACTTCATCCAACCTCCCCAATCCCCTGACCTGAATGTGTTGGATCTTGGTTGTTTAATGGTTTCCAATCCATTCAATATCATTCATTCCCAAAAAAATTGGTTGAATTGATTGAAAAAGTAGAGGAAGCGTACGAGTGGTACGAGCCAAAACAGATAAGGAATTGTTGGCTGCAACTACGTATTGCATGGTGGAAATCTTAAAGGTCGGAGGCTGCAACAAGTACAAGATACCACACCATGCAAGGACAGCTGGAGAGGCTAGGATTGTTGTCTGAAAAGTGGAAGTTGAGCAGAGAATTGTTAATGAAGCAGTACAATATCTAATGAAAGGTTTTGTGCATGTGAAAATGACGATATGGAGTTTGATGAAGGGATGGTTTGTAGACGAATAGTAACTTGTAGTTCTAGGTAAATTTAATTACAAAACTGCGTCATGTAACATCTTTAGGTGGAATGTATTTTTGAAGGTTACATGTATTTTGGGTGGGCTAGATGTGTTTGTATGGTGGTCTATGTTTTTGGAATAGGCAGTTGTAGGTAATTGAAAGTTAGGTTGCTAAGGAAAGCTTAAATAGATGGCTTTTGTAATGACTGAATGAATGATCTGTTGATGAGAATGAATGATCATCTTTGGAAAACTTTATTCAGTTTGGTATGCATATAAACAATTTGGCTGACAGCCTAAATGCTCCAAGCATCTTACTTTTGGTCATCGAGATTTAGGTAATTATAAGCATATAATCAATTCATCGATCAAATTTTCCCACAAGTCAGGTTTTGAAATTTCAATGACCATGACGTTAGTTACCACACATGGTACATATAAGAGATAACTGCAACATGATCAAACTTCACAAGGTCACGCTTCGACAATGTAGCAACACGCAAATACCACATCCAGGGAGGTTCATTGGAGCACATCAGAATGAAGTTTCCTCCACAATGAATTGCTAACTCGTAGTACAAGTGGAAGTTGCTACTATTGGAGCGTAATGTGAAGACGACCTACGACAATTAATCATAATATGTACAAACTGGAACAAACCCAACTCACATGACTAAGTTTATTATTCCAATCATCATTTGGCATGTAAAAAAAAAAGGGCAGCATTCAACTGAAATTCATCAATACGGGCATGTAATTTCATCACAACTTGCAGCTAATTCAACAGGTAAATAGCATCATATAATACATCAGGTAAAAACCAACTGATCTCGCATTTAGTCAATTTTTCAGCATAATTCATCAAGCAAATTGCAACTTATTTCATCATGTAATACCAATATAGTCATCAGGTAAATAGCAACTGATTTCATCATTTAATAAACAGTGATACATAATTTCATCAAGTAAATACCAACAATCAAATTCAATTCACCATTAAAATAAACAATGAAAAAAGAGAGAGCAAACCAGTCAAGCTCAGTTGGGGAGTCTGTGGGTGAATTAGGTATCTCAGTCCACATCTCCAATGAGGATCACTAGCTCTGCTTCACAAATCCCTTGCATTTCCATTTCTTTGCTCCATATCTAGAATTCCTCTACTGATGAGCTTAGCACCCCTCTGTTTGCGTTGATATACAGGACCTCGAACATTAGGAGCACATCCTCAGCAAATGCCACATGCTTCATTTCTTTCCTTGAACTCCTCTCTGTCAAATTCTTGTCAACTTTCAGCAGCAACCACAGGTTCACGGAGATCTACAGTGTCTTCAGAAGTACTAATGTTGATGGTTTCATTAGATGTTGGCTCGTAAGCTTTCTCCTCCTCCATTAACCTCGAAACATAATACTTCTCCCCAATCAACCTTCTCCTGCTCAAGGTTTTTCAGATACTTTCGATAACATGCATCCCTCGAAGTGAGCTTGCTCAACACTCACCAAAGCGTTGAATGTTTGATGACTCACATACCTTTCTTGTCGCCGTTCTGTAGAATCGATGAGATAAATTCTACCTCCTCTGATTCCTCAATAAGTACGCAATGAATTCCATCTCGTCTTTACCAGTTAATCGAGCATTTTTCTAAGGGTTTCAGATCAAGCACCATTGTCGCAAAGTTTGGGGTTTTTCGAAAGAGAGAGAAATTGATTTGGGGAAACAATTCAATGAAAAGAAGACAAAGCCCAGATCTCGACAAAGGGAATTGTTGATCAGTGAAGAATTGTTGAAGAGAGAGAAAGGTTCAGAAATTAGGGTTAGAGTTCATGGTGAAGTTGGGGGAGTTTGATCGAGAAAGATGAGAAGAGTCGAGAACTTTGAATGAAACGTCACAAGGGCTGATTTATTGGATGGGTAGTTGGACCAAATAATAAGGAGGGAGTTGTTAGGATAATCTAATTAGGTTAATATCAGATTAGTAAGTCATTAGGGGTTATTAAAACAAGTATGAGAAAATAGTAAGGTAAATTGTAATTTACTAGTTAATTTTTAGCCTAAATAGAAATTTTGTAAGTTGCGATTACTGTTATTGAAAAATGACAAAAGTTGCGATTAAACTGTTACGGAGGAAGTATATATTTACTATTAATGGTCATGCAGTGCTTGTGGAAATGCCAATAACGTTTGCTCATCAAAATATGGAATTTAAGTGACAGCCATGTGGTGATAGGTAACTCCTACACAACGAGAACAACATCGAGATTTTTGAAGATGAAGATTCTATTCAGAATGAAATAATCAAACATCAAGAAAAATTATGCAAAGAATTAATTCTACAACCCTTTAGAATACTGTGAAGAAATAAAGCAATATGCTAAAATAGAATTAGTAGATCCCAATATGATCATTAGGGTAAGACAAATGGTTATACCTATCAGGATATCCAATAATTTAATGAACACATAAGGAATATTAAAAAAGAAACTAATAAGAATAGTAAGAGTCCTAACAACAGTCTTCCTTCATGTAAGAAATCATGCAGAAGAAAAAAAAAGGAAAAGCTAGAATGGTCATTACTAAATATACAAAAGGTTAATAATACTGTTTCGATAGATATTTATCCCTAATAAAACTTGTATTCAATACACTCAGGTGCAACTTGGTTCTCAAAAATGGATGTAAGAGTGGATAAAAAAGGAAGAAAATTTTAAAAAAAATATTCCATTAACTGCATTTAGTGTTCCAAGGATTATGAATGATTAGTGATGCCAATTGTTTTAAAAAATGAACCTCATATATTTCAAAGAAGAATGGATAATATTTGCAAGGACTAAAATATGTTGCTAGTCTATATTGACGATATATTAATATTTTCCAAAGGTGTAGAGCAACATAAAATGATTTGAAAGAAGTTACGCAAAATGTCTCAAACATGCATGGATAATTTGGGAAAAGATAAATGTGACTTTACTAAACAAGAAGTTAAATTTTTGGGGTTAGAGATAAAAGCATGACAAATTATCCTACAAAAAATATCCTCGAAAAAATAGAGAAATTTCCTGATAAATAGAAAGCAAAACATCTAGAAAGATTTCTTGATTGTTTAACGCATGCTTTTGATTTTATTAAAAAACTTGCTTTACTTAGAAAACCTTTACAAGGGAAATTGAAGAAAGATATTCTTTGGATTTGRTCCRAGAATGAAACTAATATAAGGTTGTTCAAAACTTGAAAAGGCTCTACAAAATTTTTTTAGTATCACTGCCTAACAAAGATGATGAGGTGATACTTGAAAGTTAAAACGGATGCTAGTACTTTATATTGGAGTGCTATACTAAAAATAAAAGGAGAAAAATGATGCAGGTATAGTAGTGGAAGTTTTAATAAAGCCGAAAATAATATAGAATGAGACTACGGTCTAAGCTAGGAAATGAATTAGATTTGTGTTGTGTCTTATCTAAGGAAGGCAAGCTAAGGTTATTAGCCACCTTTTGTAAAGTTGGAAGCTAGAAGAATGTTGGAAGTTCGAATGCCAACTAAGTTTAGGTATCGGTCAAAGGCTCAAAGCTCTCTCTTTGTGTTATTGTTGCGAATTAGCATGGTGGGCTGATAAACACATAAAATATATTGTTGATGATATAAGTAGTAGAACAGTAATATTGTAGGGCATTGTTATTTCTCGCCCCTCATTACTTAAAATCGCCCCCATTTTATCGCTTCCTTTCCCAAATTACCCCTATCACACAACTACTCACCACAACCCATGTCAACCCCATTAACCTCTCTGCCATCCTTCCCAACCATAGCTGCACCACCTCAACGGCATCCCCACTAACCCCTCTGCCACCCATCCGAACAACAAGCCCACCACCTCAATGACARCCCCACTAACTCGTCAACCACCGTCACTAATTAATTTTTTTTAAAAAATAGAGTGCGTTTGTTTCAAACGCGGGTGCCATGGCACTTGCATCCGGGTTAGACGTGAGTGCCACGACACCTTTGTCTGGGTTAGATGCAGGTACCATGGGACACACGTATAACCCGGACGCAAGTGCCATGGCACACGCGCTTGTCTAGCTAGGATGCGACGTTGCTCAAGTTCGCAATTGTTGTAGAGGAAAGGTGTGAAAGATGTTCTAAGGGGGCTATTGATGAAAGGTGCCCAAGGTCGTGCGAAGGAGAGGTTCGATGGGGATGGGGTTGTAGAAGAAAGGTGTAAAGGTTGTGCGAAAGRGAGGGTCGAAGGCATTGCGGTTTGCTCAATTTGTTGGTGCTTGAGGGTGTTTGGGTTAGGGTCGTGGCCTCRTGGGAGCCTAGGTTGATCCGTCGGTGGGTGAGATGGGTGCGTAAGTGAGTGGTTGSGGGTGAGGCGTTGGTGGGTTAGTTGGCTAGGAAGTATTATTGGCTAGGTGGTTAGTTTGTGTTTAGGGCATAGGATAAGGTTACTGCCTTGCTGGGTGGGTGGGCAGTAGATTGGTTGGGTGAGGTGTCTTGTGGAGGGTGAGGGTAGTTTAGGAAGTCTACGTTTATTTTTGGGGCGAATTTAAGTAATCAAAGGCGATGAATAACAATCGAGTATCTGGTATCATAAAAAGTCATTAGTAGTTAAACAAGTGTTTTAATTATTATTTTTTTAATAAATTAAAATGAATTAAAATAAAGGAAAACAAGAAGAAAAAGGAAAGGTAAGTAAATGTTTTTTTCAATGCCACGATCTCCTATAATCGAGAGGAAAACTTTAACCATTAGTCAAATGTTGGTAAATGTTGGGTAAATCAGAAAATAAGAAAACGAAAAGGAATCTTGCCGGAGGAGCTCGCCTGAACCCTCAAAGACGAGCACGGAGCACAATTCTTAGCGTTCTTCTCTGCTGCAATTCAAGCAGGTTTGATTTCTGTTCTCATTCGTTTCATTTTTCTTCAGATCATGAATTTGTCGTTTTATCGAGTCAATTGATTTGCTATAAAATTAGGTTTCGAATATGCTGATTTTTGTACTTGATTGTGTTAAGGGTTTTGGATTTTTTTTAATTGATATTGCTAAACTTAGTGTGGTCTGTAATTCTGTATTGTATTTACGGATTTGATTRTTCCTGAATTAATTTGCATGATTTGGGTTAAAGAAATAAGAAAGGAAGAACAAGTGTTCTGATGATTGTTCGAGACATTTTCGGAAGTACTGAATACAATTTTTCTCATATAATTTAGAATCTTATATTGCAGTTTTACTGAAATATTGTTGAATTAATCGATAACATGATTTTGGGACTATCTTGTTTTCCTTGTTTGCCTCAACTTGAAGCTGTTTTTTTCTCCCCTAACTCATCCTTTGCTTAGTTGATCTTATAAATTAAGGTCTTAAGTTTGTTGAGAATAAGAATTGGAACAGTTATTGTTGTTATTTAAATCTAGAAGTTTCTTAATTCACTCTTTCTTCATTCCATCTTTATCACCTATTTTGTTTCAAAATTTAAATTTCTATATGTAATTCTCAAAGACTCAGAGTTACAAGTTCAAGTTTAAACCCTAGAAATTCGTCTTAATTGAATTGGTGATTTGGCCTGTTTTCTTTGATTCTTCTTTTATTTTAACTAGTTTCATTTACAATTTAGTATTTTAGTACTCCGTAGGATGTAAGTGATTAAATGTGGAGAATTCGTCTAATTCGTCAATTTTAGTAATTAGTATGCTTAATTGTATGTTTAATATATTCTTAATTTTCTGATTTTTTTATGATTATGCTTAATTTATCTCTTGAATATATTCTGAATTTTTGCAATTATGCTTAATTGGACTGTATACTATATTGTAAGGTTTAAAAATGATGATTGATAATTTGATATGATAATTTTACAATTACCTTGAATATGACTATGTGAAACAACTACTCGTATAAACTAACAGAGTATGGAGTTGGTAGATTATGTGAGTCACTGAGTGACTGAGTATTAGTCTATTTGTGTATGTCACTAACTCACTAGGCAGGGGGATGATAGAAAAATCACGTTGATTGGCTAAGATGCCCAATCACAGAATCGATCTACATAAATTAATATAGACGTCCCTTTTCACTTTTTCCTTACCCTTTTATATTGCGGGGTCCACATTTTGTTCCTTTTAAGACAAGTGCTTGCCCTCCTTATCCCATGTATGTGATTTTTCTATACTTCCTCCACTAGCTAGTTACATTTTAGTAGTTTACATTGAAAAGGTGCTTGCCAAAAAAATTGAGTTGAACTCTTTGATCGATGATTTTGCTACGAGTAGTTTGAAAGTTCGTAGGGTACAATTGAAATAGAATTAATGTTAGTTAATACTAAGTGTAACGAGAATGTTGGCTATTGAAGTATATTTTGAATACGGAGTATATATTTTTACTTTTAATTTTTTTTGTCCAGTTGGCCTGGTAGATTAATATTCCTGGCTACGCCCCTGATTAAAAAAGCACAAACGAGGAGCGAATCTCCTATTCATGCTCAGTATTCAATATGTCTGGTAAACTTCAAATAATAATCGCCTGCAAAGTTGAAATCTAAGTACTTTTTCTTTCTCATTTTGTTACATATTCTGTTAATTCTTTAATTGCTTTGTTGTTTTTTCCTCATAACAGAAGAAGATTCAAAGAAGAAAAAAATGGAAGGAATAGCATCAATAGCACTACTTCCATGTGGGTCTATTTCTGGGCATTTCATCCATCTTCCTCATTCTACTTGCTACGGTCTTCATGGCACTGGTATCAAACTCTCTCTCTCTCTCTCTCTCTGAGCTTTAAAGTACTGTTATTTATTTAATTGCACTTAATTATGCCTTGAGGAATGTATGCCGTTCAACTTTAGTTCAGGATTGTGAATGTAATGAATAAGTTGAAAAGGGTTACTGGAATTCAAATTCTGAAAAGGTAAAATGCAATACACTTTAAGGTAATTTTGATTTTGCATTTCGTACTATTTTCCGATTTGCAGCTTGCCTTTCTTCTTTCGAATAGTTTTTGATACGGATAACTAGTTTTTGGCTGGAGATATTAGTTCACATAAAGCAATTCTTGGAAAAAGGTCAGAATTTTTTTTTTGAAGAGCAATGTAGTTTGTAAGGGATATAGACTTGAGTTTGGACTTGTATCAGGCTGTCTTTTACTTTCTCTTTCTTTCTCCTTTGCTAACGTGTTTATACTCTCCGTATCACTTTTCTATATGTTAGGGTATTGTAATTAATACTATGTTGGATAGTAAAGAAACAATAAATAATATTTGGTACTTATCAATTATCATGCTGAGTTTGCTTTGATTTGTACATTTAATGTATTTTGAAGAAACGGCAATGCTTGTTGATGGCTAATTTGCTGACTTTTTAATTGTGAGCTAATTCAAACAATGATTGCCTTTAGTCTTTAGCGTGCTCTGCCCAATGCCAAGTCCCAGCTGAGCCTAGGCATTGCATGAAATTCTTAATCAGCAATGTGGCGCTGTCTTCCTCTCTTCATACAAAATTTATGCACCTCATGCGTCTTTATTCATCATTTTCTTGATTAAGAAAATGTTGTAGCTGTATGCAGATTGACATTGCCTGGTTACCACTTAAGTAAATGTTTAGAGAAAATTATGACACTGCAAACAAACACACGCGAATAGTACAGAACACTGAACACCCACATGGGCTAGCTTTCTCAATCTACAAGTGGAGCTTATATGTGAGAGGAACAAGAACAGTTGATTCTTGCATTCTCTCTCTCTCTCTCTCTCTTTTCCTCCCTGTTTTGCTTGTATTTCAATACTGTGGAACATTTTTACGGTTAAATTTAGTGGACAGTCTGGAAAGCTGATGAGTAGTTGCTTAGTGTTTTCCATCGCGTTGTGGATGGTACTTATTTTGTTTGTGTTTTCTATCATGTTTCATCTTTTCCTTTCATGAACAGTTCGTTAAATTTCTAGTTGTCTTTGCAACTCTTCGTACACTGATTGTATGTTGTTGCTCTACTGTCTTCAAGAACTGGCATGTGAAAGGGAGTGCAGCAGGGGTGATGACTACCGTTTGATCAAGCTCAACATTGTTGATTTTAATGTAATAATACTTTCTCAACTTGAAGTTGTATACTTGTAGTCCCTTCTCAGTATCCTTTCATAACTTGCTACACAACAGACTAAAAAAGAAGCAACTGTGGTTGTGGAGTGCAAAGGACATGATGCCGCAAGGTTTAAGAATGCTGAACACGTTCATGGGTAAGCTTTCTCAAAAANTATTGTATTTACGGATTTGATTATTCCTGAATTAATTTGCATGATTTGGGTTGTTGAAGAAATAAGAAAGGAAGAACAAGTGTTCTGATGATTGTTCGAGACATTTTCGGAAGTACTGAATACAATTTTTATCATATAATTTAGAATCTTATATTGCATTTTTACTGAAATATTGTTGAATTAATCGATAACATGATTTTGGGACTATCTTGTTTTCCTTGTTTGCCTCAACTTGAAGCTGTTTTTTTCTCCCCTAACTCACCCTTTGCTCAGTTGATCCTATAAATTAAGGTCTTAAGTTTGTTGAGGATAGGAATTGGAATAGTTATTGTTATTTAAACTGTCAAGTTAAAAAATCCTCTAGAAGTTTCTTAATTCACTCTTTCTTCTTTCCATCTTTATCAACTATTTTGTTTCAAAATTTCAATTTCTATATGTAATTCTCAAAGACTCAAAGTTACAAGTTCAAGTTTAAACCCTAGAAATTCGTCTTAATTGAATTCGTGATTTGGTATGTTTTCTTTGATTCTTCTTTTATTTTAACTAGTTTCATTCATAATTTTAGTATTTTAGTACTCCGTACGATGTAAGTGATTAATTGTGGAGAATTAGTCTAATTCGTCAATTTTAGTAATTAGTATGCTTAATTGGATGTTGAATATATCTTAATTTTCTGAATTTTTTTTATGATCATGCTTAATTTTTCTCTTGAATATATTCTGAATTTTTTTGCAATTATGCTTAATTGGAATGTATACTATATTGTAAGGTTTAAAAATGATGATTGATAATTTGATATGATAATTTTACAATTACCTTGAATATGACTATGTGAATCAACTACTCGTATAAACTAACAGACTAGGGAGTTGGTAGATTATGTGAGTTAGTGAGTGACTGAGTATTAGTCTATTTGTGTATGTCACTAACTCACTAGCCAGGGGGGATGATAGAAAAATCACGTTGATTGGCTAAGATGCCCAATCGCAGAGTCGATCTACTTAAAATTAACATAGACGTCCCTTTTCACTTTTTCCTTACACTTATATTGTGGGGCCCACATTTTGTTTCTTTTAAATCAAGGGATTGCCCTCCTTTCCCATGTATGTGATTTTTCTATACTTCCTCCACTAGCCAGGGACATTTTAGTAGTTTACATTGAAAAGGTGCTTGCCAAAAAAATTGAGTTGAACTCTTTGATCGATGATTTTGCTAGTTTGAAAGTTCGTAGGGTACAATTGAAATAGAACTAATGTTAGTTAATACTAAGTGTAACGAAAATGTTGGCTATTGAAGTATATTTGGAATACGGAGTATATATTTTTACTTTTAATTTTTCGTCCAGTTGGCCTCATAGATTAATATTCCTGGCTACGCCCCTGATTACGAGGAACGAATCTCCTATTCATGCTCAGTATTCAATATGTCTGGTAAACTTCAAATAATAATCGCTTGCAAAGTTGCAAACTAAGTACTTTTTCTTTCTCATTTTGTTACATATTCTGTTAATTCTTTAATTGCTTTGTTGTTTTTTCCTCGTAACAGAAGAAGATTCAAAGAAGAAAAAAATGGAAGGAATAGCATCAATAGCACTACTTCCATGTGGGTCTATTTCTGGGCATTTCATCCATCTTCCTCATTCTACTTGCTACGGTCTTCATGGCACTGGTATCAAAAGCTCTCTCTCTCTCTCTCTCTCTCTGAAGCTTAAAGTACTGTATTATTAATGCACTAATTATGCTTGAGAATGTATCCGTTCAACTTAGTTCAGATGTAAGTGTGATAGTGAATAAGTTATGAAAGGGTTACTGGGAATTCAAATTCTGGAAAAGGTTAAAATGCTAATACACTTTAAGGGTCGAATTTTGATTGTTGCATTTCTCGGTACTATTTTTCCATTTGCTAGCGTTTCCTTTCTTCAGATTAGTGTTTGTCGATAACTAGTTTGCGGAGATGAATGTAGTTCACTAAATCAATTTTTGGAGAAAACAATGGCAGAATTTTTGTTGAAAGATCTGCAATTTTTTGTTTGATAGAGGTTAGTTGAAGGGGAATAGACCTTTGGTTGAGACTTGTATCAGGCTGTCTTATTACTTCTCTTTCTTTCTCCTTTCTAGCGTTTGTTATACTGCTCCGTATCACGTTCATATAGTTAGGGTAGTTGTAATAATACTATGTGTTGGATTAGGTAAAAACAATAAATATATTTGGTACTATCAATTATCATGCTGAGGTTTTGCTTTTGATTTGGTGATTTTAATGGTATTTTGAAGAAACGCAGCTGTTGATCTATTATGCATGACTTTAATGTGAGCTAATTGCAAACAATGATTGCCTTTAGTCTTTAGCGTCTCTGCCCCAATGCAAAGTCCCAGCGACCTAGCATTGCATGAAATTCTTAATCAGCAATGTGGCCGTCTTCCTCTCTTCATACAAATTATGCACCTCATGCATCTTTATTCATCATTTTCTTGATTAAGAGAAAGTGTGTAGCTGTATGCAGATTGACATTGCCTGTTACCACTTAAGTAAATGTTTAGAGAAAATTTATGACACTGAAACAAACACACGCGAAAGTACAGAACACTGAACACCCACATGGCTAGCTTTCTCAATCTACAAGGAGCTTATATGTGAGAGGAACAAGAACAGTTGATTCTTGCATTCTCTCT
Organism: Bassia scoparia; assembly: GCA_008642245.1. Lineage (NCBI taxonomy): Eukaryota > Viridiplantae > Streptophyta > Magnoliopsida > Caryophyllales > Amaranthaceae > Bassia > Bassia scoparia. The sequence goes on from SNQN01000583.1 coordinate 120,496, forward strand.
CTCTCTCTCTCTTCCTCCCTGTTGCTTGATTATTTTCAATACTGTGAACATTTTTACGGTTATAAATTTATGACAGTCTGAAAGCTTATGAGTATGTTGCTTAGTGTTTTCATCGCGTTGTGGATGGTACTTATTTTGTTGTTGTTTCTATCATGTTTCATCTTTTTCCTTTCAGAAACAGTTCGTAAATTCTAGTTGTCTTGCAACTCTTCGTACACTATTGTATGTGTTGCTCTACTGTCTTCAAGAACGCATGTGAAAGGAGTGCAGCAGGGGTGATGACTACCGTTGACAAGCTCAACATTGTTGATTTTAATGTAATAATACTTTCTCAACTTGAAGTGTATACTTGTAGTCCTTCTCAGTATCCTTTCATAACTGCTACACAACAGACTAAAAAAGAAGCAACTGTGGTTGTGGAGTGCAAAGGACATGATGCCGCAAGGTTTAAGAATGCTGAACACGTTCGTGGGTAAGCTTCTCAAAAATTACCTAGTTGTTGTGTGTTTTCACTTTGGTAGACATAGACTATAAAGGGCATAGTTATTTGTATAACATTTTACCATTTTTAACCTTCTTCATAATCCAATATGATGTGTCTGTATCCTAGGTTGCAGGAGACGGGTACGGACATATACGGGTACGGGCGGGAAACAGCAATTTCGAATTCCGGGTACGGTGACGGCTTGGGACGTTTTTTTAATATATAAAAAAATAGAGTATTGCAAAAAAAGAAGAGGAAAATATTAATGCAACAAATAAAATAACAATACAAATAACTTAGTGCCAAATGTTTTGCCTAAAGTTACCACATTTAAAAACAAAAAACACTAAGGATTGTCATTAATCAACTCGTCTCTGACTCCGGTCATCTAGTGAAAGTCCGCAAACTCTAAGAATCCCACATCATCCATGAATCAAAAGGATTCCACCAACGTCCCACAATTTTTCTCTCATCTTGATATGCATCGAATTTCTAGATAAAAGACGAAGATGTATGGGAATGAAAACCAAATCATTCCGGCACGACTGGATTCAACCTATTCCCCTTAATGATGGAATGAATGCGTAAGTGCTCCAATCCTCTCACAACAAGGAGGAGGAGTGGTGCCCAAGCAACTTGAAAGCCAAAGATTGAAGAAGAGGAGTGTCGGCGACTCGGCGCCAAAGTTGCCCACCAAGTCAAAGATCCCGTGTGTTTCGCTTTGAAAGAGAAATTTGGGTCTTCAATGAACCATCATGAGTGAGAATGTGCATACTCATCGATTAACTTTACCATTGCATCCGAATTTTGGGAATATTCTCCGAAAGGCACTTCATTCTTTCACGAGCGGTCTATGAGAGCAATTCTAGAGAATCTTCATAAGTCAATTCCACTACTATAGTACCTCATTAAGAGTTAAACATAAACAAGCATTAATAATTAATATATTATGAACAAGACTCATTTTTTTACAAAAGAAACCAATTAACGATTAATACCTTGGATTCAATGAGTGGTCAAGACAATGAAGAGAGACGTAGCTCTTTGTCCAACGAGCTATTAAGATGTCATACACAAACATCCCAAAAGGACAACTTCCATTTTCATTAAGCTTTTCTTTCTGTAAATCTCAACTTTCACTTTCTCTATCATGAATCCCACAATCTCATACACCAATCAAGGGTGTTTATCGTCCACAAGCACGGATCCATGTCATAAATAGTCTAGTGAAGCGAGATGTAGTCTACTTGATACCCACCATTCATCACTCACAAATCTGTCTCCTTTGCAAGCTTGGCTTTTCCCCGGATTCATCCTCTCTATATGAAACTCCATTCTTCACTAATGACCATAGTTTGAAGAGTCTTTTGATTAACTTTAAACCTTTCAACATCACAATAATATAGAGACAAACGAGTATCCGCAACCGAAAGCAATTTAAGAGAGTAAATCGAGTAAACATTGCCAATCTCATTTATGGTTCATGATGTAATTCTTTACTTGTATGCATCTCCAGAACCTCTGTGATCCAATTACACAATTCATCATGTTTCCACATTAGATTCTTCTTTTGCCGCAAATATATTCTTCAAGCAAGATTAGGGTGTGCACAACACATGGGTCCAATAAATATGAGGTATATGCTCTCAATTAGTTCTCCTGTTACCTACAATTTAGGTGCATTATCAGTTATTATTTGCACCACATTTTGATGACCCACATTCTCAATGACTTCCTTCATCAAATCAGAAGAACTTGTCCTGAAATTCTCCAAAACAATTAACAGCTTTAAGGAACATTGGACCCTTCCCAGAAGATGCCATTAAATTAATAAGAGGTTTTCTAGTTGGATCACTCCAACCATCACTCACTATTGTAACCCCTTTATCTTTCCATGTTGCTTGAATTGGTTGTAACAACCTCTCACAATTGGCTTTCTCTTTAACAAGCAAGGTTGTACGCAATTTAGTGTAACCAGGAGGACGATAGCCCGGTAAATCCGTGTAAAACATTCTTGCTATTAGATTGAGATTGACTTGGCAAAGGAACTTTTTTATTTGCCGACTCTTTCTTCTTATTCTCAAACTCTTCCTCTTCCCTAATCATTTGAACTCTATCTTGATGGGTAACTTTAGTACAAGGTTTTATTCCTTGACCAGCTTGTTGAAGTAAATGAGCTTTTACTCTAGAATAACTTCCACTCCTTTTTTGACCACAAAAATTACATTGAAATTCCCAAGTTCCTCCAACTACCCCCTTTTTCTCCAATCTAGTAACATATTTCCATAAAGGTTGGGTTTGGACATTACTTGAAGTAGTAGATGTTGAACCACTACCACTAGCATTAGGATTAGATCCTTCACTTGTCATTTTAAGTTCACTGTAATTTCAAAATAATAGAATGGTGTTGATATATTTTTCCAATAAGGCAATAACTAATTACAATTGACAAAATAATTAAAAAAAGAAACCCTATAAAAATCAGCAAATAAAAAGATACACTAGAACACTACAGACTAATAAAAACAAAAATTTATAGCAAGAATAAAAACAAAAATTAATAGAATTAGGCAGTGAATAGCAAGAATAAAAACAAAAATTAATAGCAAGAATAAAAACAAAATCACAAAATCAAATTGTCACAAAATCACAAAACCATATTATTCATAAAGGCAGTGACTCCACATAATCACAAAAATCACAAAATGTAACCAGTCGTGAAGCAGAGAAGGAGAAGCAAGCAAAAACATCGAGCAGCAAAAACAGATCTGGAGGAAAAAAAAAAGAAGAAAAGGCAGAAAGCAAACCTGGTGAAGCTCGTCGAGCAGCAAAACCGAGCACCGCCGAGCAGCAGCTACTCACCGAGGAAGTCCGTCGACTGCAGCTACCCACCGAGGAAGGAGAAGCAACAAGCAACCCACCGAGAAGAGAGAGAAAGACAGAAAGTTCTAGAGTGAAATTTTGAAATGAAGTAGGTTTGTTTTGGTATTTTGGTTTTGTTTAGGGTCGACAAAGCCCAAAAGAAACAGCAACATATATTTTTTTTAAATTTTGGACGAAAATGCCCTAGGGACGGCTGTGAGTTTCACGCGCCGTCCCCGAAACGTCCCCGCAAATCGTTGACCGTCCCCGCTAAGTCAATGCGTCCCCGAGCCGTCCATGAGCCGTCCCCGCTAAGTCAACGCGTCCCCGAGCCGTCCGTGAGCCGTCCCCGTGCCCGTTTTGTCCCGGGGACGCGGTACGACACCTAGAAGCCGTCCCCGTGCAACATAGTCTGTACCCTATTAATGCTTAGGAACTCACTTTTGTTATGCATCCCTCATCCATTTCATTTGCAGCTTAGTTGATCATGTGATTCTGATTATGGTTCATAGTATTGTATGACAATATGACTTCAACCGCATTGAAATATTTAGAGAATGACATTACCTTTTCTTATACTGCCTACTTCTCATGTACATGGTGTTCAACTAACCACTAAGAAGTAATTCTGCATCTTACTTGATTTGTAGACAGATGGGGGAAAGATGTCACCAATGAAGTTGAAAAGAAGCGAACAAAAAACAAGATAATAGTTTCCTTTGAGTGTGAGGCACTCAAAGCTGATAAAGCTGCAGAAGATCACATTAGGCAGTTTATGCCCAAATTGGCAGGCATGGATGCTGTTGGTAAGCACTATTACAAGTTTTAGGCATGTCTACTTACTTGGTTTTTTTTTTTTAAAAAAAAATAAAAATAAAATAATTTTTATATATACTACTCCTGTCTCTTATACACATCTAGATGTGTATAAGAGACAGTCCTCGTATTGAGTGCACAAAACAATGAGATAATTGAACGGAAGTGTTGATGAACTTGATAATTGGATTTTCAATTTTGAATTTTGAGTTTTGATATGTGAAAAAGTGAACAAAAAAATAAAATAAACTTTACCTCTTATTTGGATGGAATTAATGCAGCAATGTTGTACTCTAGTTGAATTTATTGCAATTACATTGTAGAAACAATGAATACAATTTGATGATATAAAGTTAGTGTTTTATGAATTAAAAGAAGTTGAAGGGGTTGGCATGTATAATTGGAGGGAAAATGGGGAAAGAAGAAGAAAAAGGTGGAAAAATAGATAACATGTGAGAATTATTGGCTCGAAAACAACGGTCAACGCCGGAAAACAATTCATGGTAGTKGTCAACAAAGAATTGGCTAACTTAGGTAGTTTTGTCATGGGTTACAAGTAGTTTCTCGCAAATAATGTTCCAACTTCCAAGTTAGGTAGTTTTGGACAATTTTTCCTATAAATTGCATAACTTGCCATTTCATTATGACCTGAGTAGGACTTGTAGTTGTAGCCAAACCACAACTTTTATTTTCATCTACTTAGTAATCTCAAAGAAAACCTTCTTGAATGAACTGTATGTTGTGGCTAATTTTAATTTTTGGTTGTTAATTTAGTTTAGTCCTATGCTAGCTTTTTATTCTCACCTTCCCAGCTCATTCAATGTCATCTCTATTGCTCAGCAACGTACCATTGTCATGTTTACCCTGCTCATATCCTATTATTGGATTTGACAAACCTGAAACTGGACCTGAACTCCAGAAAGATTATTACAGAAAACCCAAGTCACCAGATTGGAACCAAGCATAATTGACAACAGCCATATGACTTAAATTTGAATAAATAAATAAACTTATAAATATATAAATCAAACCACATCTATATCTTAAATATTATCAGCCATATATTACCCTTGCCCTTTTTACCCTAATGATACCCTGTATGAATGTATGGTGTTCCATGCCAGAATCCAGAATCCAGAATCCAGAATCCAGATTCAGTTGGTCTTTTGTTGATTTATTTTTTATATCGACTTCTTAAGTTCTTAGTTTCATATTGCTAAAACTGGCTCTTTGAATCTCAATTCTGTTTCTGAGCAGTACACCACTGTCATTCTGTCAACTTGTCTTGTCTAGGTTCTTACTTCTTACCTACTGATTCTCCGTTCCCTCTCACTGGCTGAACCCCTCTTTTCATCACTTGCCTTGTTTTTTTTTTCCAAAAAAATTTTTGAATCTTAGAAATCATCAGTCTATGCTGTGGTAATTTTGATACAATTACTACGCACTCTTGTTTGTAATGAAGCGTAATGAAGCATATTAAAACTTCCTATCTCATAGAAATCATTCGCTGAGCTTATTGAAAATTTATAAAATCCTAGGGCCAAATTTCTGCATGTCTGATTGTGAAAATTTGGTAGAACAAGGCTATTCTTGTAGAATTACTGTGTTTTWATGAAGTATATGTAGGTGCATTGTTTAACATTTGTTTTTGTCTCAGTTAACACCGGGAAAATGACCATCATAGGCTTGGACTTCAACGAAAAAGACGACGATGAAACTGAGGACGAATTGGAATTTTGATGTTTTTGGATTTCTGAAGAACTCTGCATATGAGTCATCCTAGCTTTTTTACTCTGTTGGATGTTTATGCAGTACTCTTCTTCTCATTAAACTGTCTTGTGTCTAGTTATATCTTGTATCATTGTATTGCATTATCTTATTTTCAATGGCACACATGTACAGCAGAGATGAGTTGAGTCGATCAGATCAAAGCAACTCTGATTTCTTACAATATTTTCACTTGGAAATGAGATGGCGTGTTGAAATGCAGATTATTTGCAAGTTCTTTTAAAATATGATGTTGAAATGCTAACGTCCACCAAGCATGGATATCCTAAGCTTTATCTCGAGTCTGAAAATTCATRTGTCACCTCTAGTAAAAGTCAGTTGCCTTCTTTTGCAGTCTTAACCCTCAYTGTACATCTCATAAGGCCACAGTCAATTTTGAAGGTGATAATCCATGTTTTTCGGTCAAAAAAACGACATTTCGGTGACTCGGCTCGGATTTGTCCTAGAATTTCTCCCACACTTTAAGGGTGATGAGTGATGGGTCCTTGACAAGTTTCGGGCTTAAATACCAAGCGTAGTACCTCCTATGAGCGTTTTGTAGTCGTTTTGTCGATTTGTCGTTTACGGAATCAAAAGTCCTCGTATAGACTCATTTGGTCCCTAAATTTGATTTGAGTTCGTCATATTATCATATGAACCAATGGTAGTTGATTAAAATTGTTTAGTGTTTGATTCAATTTAAATTATTTAAATTATGTAAATTGTCTAAATTGTCATATGAACCCATAGCCCTAAACTGTCTAAATTTAAATTGTTTGGTGTTTGATTCAATTTATAATTTGGCAATTTATCGAATTCATATTTGATTGTTTTACATCTTATTCAATTAGGTAGTGCACGACTTAATTGCGTAATTAGATTAATCAAGAGTTTCTAAATCAAGTGATTGAAACTTAATACAAGATCTACGTTAATAGGTAGAACGAGACTATCCTATGTCGAAAGATACGGTTAATAGTAGTTTTATGGTTCATTCGATTCGAGATAACTTTGATCCTGTTCGATTGTGTCTGATTATGAATTGTTGATACCCAATTATTGATGTTATGCTACTATAGTGAACCATAGCCCTAGACTTAGTATATTATAGTTTATGTTTATTATTTCCTGCGTTCATCAGTTTAGTTCAACAACAATCAAAGGCCTTTTTATTAATTCAGATGCTTATATTGATTAGTAGTAGACTGTGTATTCGACCCTATACTACTAGCTACATAGTTAGTGTTAATAGGTTATCTTTGATAAGTACGCGATAAGTCTGTCAGTCCTTAACAAGCTTCTGCCCCAAATGCCAAGCTTAGTGACTCCTACGAGCGTTTTGATGTTTTGTCTGTTTATCGTTCGGGGACTCAAAAGTCCCCCTATATAAATTCATTTCGGCCTCAAATCTGCCTTTGGTTCATCAATTTATCATATGAACGCATGGTCAAATTTCTCCAATTTTTCCGATTTTTTTTTCGAAAACCTCATTTTCGTCATGTATAATTCACGTGTTTTGACCAAAAAATGATCCCTTGGTGTCCTACCTCGATTTTGTCCTGAATTTCTCCCACATCTTGAGGCTGATGAGAGATGGGACCTTGACAAGTTTCARCCTCAAATACCAAGCGTAGTGCCTCTAACGAGCGTTTTGACGTTTTGTCGTTTGCGGATTCAAAAGTCCCCCGTATAGAGTCATTTGGGTCCCAAATTTACCTTGTGCTCATCACATCATCATATGAAATTATAGAATAAATTTAGGCAATTTTTCCGAAAAATTTCTGGAGACCTCATTTTCGTGTTGTATATAATCCATGTTTTTCGGTCAAAAACGTTGTCTCGGTGACCCAGTCGGTTTTGACAAAAATTTATCCCACACCTTAAGGTTGACGACGGATGGGTCATTGACAAGTTTCAGCCCCAGATAACATGCGTAGTGCCTCCTACAATTGTTTTGTCGTTTTGTCAATTTGTTGTTCACGGACTCAAAACTAATTTTTCCCACACCTTGAGGGTAATGAGGCATGGGACCTTGACAAGATTCAGCCCCAAATACCAAGTGTAGTGCCTCATACGAGCATGTTGACGTTTTGTTGGTTTGTCGTTCGCGGATTCAAAACTTACCCGTATGAAAACTCATTTAGGCCCCAAATCTGCCTTAGGTTCATCATATTATCATATGAACCCATGGTAAAAAAAAATTGTCATTTTTTCCAAAAAGTTTCATGTGATCTCAATTTCGTGATGTATGATCCACGTTTTTCTCCCAAAAAATGTCTCGTTTATCCAACTCGGTTTTGCCCTGATTTTCTTTCACAACTTGAGGGTGATGAGGGATGGGTCCTTGAAAAGTTTGGGCCCCAATTACAAAGCGTAGTGCTTCTTGCTAGTGTTTGGACGTTTTGTCAGTTTATTGTTCGCGGACTCAAAAGTCCCCCGTATAAAATCATTTGGGCCCCAAATTTGCCTTGGGTACATTAGATTATCGTATGAATCCTTGGTAAAAATTTCGGAATTTTTCTGAGACATCATTTTCCTGATGTTTAATCTACGTTTTTCGGACAAAACAAGACGTCTCGGTGACCCGGCTCGGACAAAACATGATGTATAATCCACGTTTTTCGGACAAAACAAGATATTTTTTCGGAAAAAATGCCCTAAATTTCTCCCACACCTTGAGGGTGATGAGGGATGGGTCATTAACAAGTTTTGGACCTAAATAACATGGATAGTGGCTGTTTTCTACGATTGTTTTGTCGTTTTGTCGTCGCGGACTCAAAACTCCCTCGTATAAACTCATTTGGGCCCCAAATTTGCCCTGCATCCATCATATTATCATATAAACCCATGGTAAATATTTCGGTAATTCTTCGAAAATTTTCAAAAAAACCTCATTTTTCGTGATGTACAATCCTCGTTTTTTTGCCAAAAAACGACGTCTTCGTGACCCGGAACGGTAGCTTTATTTTGCCTAAAATTTCTGACACCTTGAAGGTGATGAGGGATGGGTCCTTGATAAGATTTGGCGCTAAATACCAAAACATAGTGCCTCCTACGAGCATTTTGTCGATCTATCTTTTGGGGACTCAAAACTCCCCCGTATGAACTCATTTGGGCCCCAAATTGGTTTTGGCTTCATCATAATAACATATGAACACATGGTAAAAATTTCGGAAATTTATCTGAAATTCTTCCGGAGATTTCATTTTCCTACTGTATAATCCACGTTTTTCGGCCAAAAATAGACGCCTCAATGACCCGTCTCGATTTGGCCCATGAGTTTTCCCATTCCTTGAGGTTGATGAGGGATGGGTCATTGTCATGTTTCGACCCTAATTACCAAGCATTTTGATGTTTTGTCGAGTTGTCAATCGAGGACTCAAAAGTCCCATATATGGTCTCATTTAAGCCCAAAATTAACCTTGGGTTCATCATATTATCATATGAAACCATGGTAAAAATTTCGGTATTTTTTTCGAAAATTTTACAAAGACTTCATTTTCGTGATGTATAACTCAAATTCTTCGGCCAAAAAACGACGTCTCGTGGACCCTGTTCAGTTTTTCCTAAAATTTCCTCATGCCTTGAGGGTGATGAAAGATGGGTCCTTGGCAAGCTTTGCCCCCAAATATAAAGTTTAGTGCCTCCTACGAGCGTTTTGACATTTTGTTGGTTTGTTGTTCGCGAACTCAAAAGTCTCCCGTATGGACTCATTTGGGCTTTAAATCTGCCTTGAAGGGAATTTTTGCGAATTTTTTTCTAAAACCTCATTCACGTTTTTCGGCCAGAAAACAACGTCTCGACAACCCGACTCGATTTTGCAAAGAATTTCTCCTACACCTTGACGGGGGATGAAGGATGGGTTCTTGACAAGTTTCAGCCCCAAATAACATTTGTAGTGCCTCCTATGATTGTTTTCTCATTTTGTTGGTTTGCCGGTTGCGGACTCAAAACTCCCCCATATGAACTCATTTGTGTCCCAAATTTTCCTTGGGGTCATCATATTATCATATGAACCCATGGTAAAAAAAACTTGGAAATTTTTTCGAAAAATTTCCGAAGACATCATTTTTTGATGTATAATCCATGTTTTTTTTTGGCAAAAACGACGTTTAGGTGACCCGAATTGGTTTTTCCCTAAATTTCTCCCACATTAAGGGTGATGAAGGATGGGTCCTTGACATGATTCGGGCCCAAAAACCAAGAGAAGTGCCTCCTACGAGCGTTTTGACATTTTGTCGTTCGCGTACTTAAAAGTCCTCGTATGAACTTATTTGGGCCCCAAATTTGTCTTAAGTTTATCATATTAACATATAAACCATGTTAAAGTTTCTCCTATTTTTCCGAAAATTTTCCGAAGATCTCATTTTCGTGATGTCTAATCGACGTTTTTTCGGCACAAAAACGACGCCTCAGTGACACACCTCGATTTGGCCCATAATTTTTCTCATACCTTGAGGGTAATGAGGGATGAGTCTTTGATAAGTTACGACCCTAATTACCAAGCGTAGTGTCTTCTAGGAGTGTTTTGACGTTTTATCGATTTGTCAATCGCGGACTAAAAAGTCCCTTTTAGGGTTTCATTTGATCCCTAAATTAGCCTTGGGTTCATCATATTATCATATAAACCCATGTAAAATTAATTTGGCATTTTTTCCGAAAATTTTTCGGAGACTTTATTATCTTGATGTATAATCCACGTTTTTAGTCCAAAAAATGACGTCACGGTGACCCGTTTCGGTTTTGCCCAAAATTTCTTCCACACCTTGAGGATGATGAAGGATGGGTGCTTGGCAAGTTTCGGCCCCATATATCAAGTTTAGTGCCTCCTACAAGCGTTTTAACGTTCTTAGACTCAAAAGTTCCCTGTATGGACTCATTTGGGCCCAAAATCCGCCTTGGATTCATCATAATATCTTATTATCATATAAAACAATGGTAAAAAAATTCATCATTTTTTTCGAAAATTTTCTGGAGACCTCAATTTTTGGATGTATAATCCACGTTGTTTGGCCAAAACGATGTCTTGTTGATCCAGTTCGATTTTGCCTTAAATTTCTCCTACACCTTGAGGGTTATGAGGGATGGGTGCTTGACAATTTTCAACCCCAAATACCAAGCGTAGTGTAAATTACGAGCGTTTCGACGTTTTGTCATTTGCGGACTCAAAAGTCCATCGTACAAACTCATTTGGGCCCGAAATTTGTCTTGGGTTCATCAGGTTATCATATGAACCCATGGTAAAAGTTTCGGCAATATTTTCGAAAACCTTATTTTGTGATGTATAATCAACGTTTTTTGGCCAAAAAATGACGTTTTGGCGACCCGACTCGATTTTTCCCATAAATTTACCCACACCTTGACGGTGATGAAGGATGGGTCCTTGGCAAGCTTAGGCCCTAAATATCAAGTGTAGTGCCTTCTACGAGCATTTTGACGTTTTGTCGGTTTATCGTTCGYGGACTCAAAAGTCAAAAGTCCCCCGTATAAACGCATCATATTATCATATGAACCCATGGTAAAAAAATCGGCAAGTTTTGCGAAATTTTTCGGAGACCTCATTTTCGTGATGTATAATCCACATTTTTCGACCAAAAACAACGCCTCGGTGACTCGGTTCAATTTTGTCCCGAATTTCTCACACATCTTGAGGGAGATGAGGGATTGGTAGAAGAAGTTTATGCCCAAAATACTAAACGTAGTGCCTCCTACGAGTAGTGATGGCAACAGATCGGATCTGGACCGGATCCTACTGGATCCAGATCC
>SNQN01000584.1:14170-47241 GCA_008642245.1 Bassia scoparia
AAAAAACAATAAATAGAAATTAATTTAAGGATGAATGGAATAAACAACTTATATATTAAAAGTAAGATTTTTATATTACATATAATTCATGCGTAATACACAAAAAGTTACAATGTCACTGTTTGTTAATACAAACATACGCTACAACTGATCGAAATCTGAGTAAGAACTGTTACGACGCTACGAAAGTTCCAGAAGCGCCAGAACCGTCTGTCCCATCCTCTAGACCTCTGGGAAAGGAAGACGGACCACAAAACCGCCTCATGATAGCATCCATCTGAGCCTTAGCTAGAGGTACTCGTCTTGTAGCTTTTGCTTCTCCTCCATCTCCTTCCTAGCGCGCTCGGACTCCTCTAAACGCTCGGATATGTCTGCCAACTGAGCTTAAAGTAATGGAGAGGTGGCGGCTTCTCATAATAGAGAGAGGATCCGTCTTTGCCGAAACCATGAACCTCCCTCTTTCTGAAGCCACCAACGTGTCAAAAAAGACCTGGTTGGGATCCGGTGACGAGCCACTGGCCTGAGACTCAGACATCTTCTCATTATATTTCTCCTGCAAATAGTTTAGTTAGTTCAAACAGTTCTAAGTAACAGAAAATTTGGACACGTTAAGACACGAGAAAGTTAAGTTGGGGCGTAATAGGGCCATTTTTGGGCGTTTTTAACGGTTTTCACGCTTAACTTCTACATACTCAACCCATTACAAGTTTTTAAAGCTTGATCATGTCATATTTTACTCACTTAAGCTTCTTAGACCTAGATTGGACACGTTAAGACGCGAGAAAGTCAAGTTGGGGCGTAATAGGGCCATTTTTGGGAGTTTTTAGGGCTTTTCACGTCTAACTTCTACCTATTCAACCCATTACTAGTTTTTAAAGCTTGATCATGTCATATTTTACTCACATAAGCTTGTTTGACCAAGATTGAACACGTTAAGACGTGAGAAAGTCAAGTTGGGCGTAATAGGGCCATTTTTGGGCGTTTTTAGGGGTTTTCGAGCCTAACTTCTACAAACTCAACCCATTACATGTTTTCAAAGCTTGAGCATGTCATATTTTACTCACTTAATCTTCTTAGACCTAGATTGGACACGTTAAGATGCGAGAAAGTCAAGTTGGGCGTAATAGGGCCATTTTTGGGCGTTTTTAGGGGTTTTCGAGCTTAACTTCTACAAACTCAACCCATTACATGTTTTTAAAGTTTGATCATGTCATATTTTACTAACTTAAGCTTCTTAGACCTAGACTGGACATGTTAAGACACGAGAAAGTCAAGTTGGGCGTAATAGGGCCAATTTTGGGCGTTTTTAGGGGTCTTCGCGCCTAACTTCTACAAACTCAACCCATTACTAGTTTTTAAAGCTTAATAATGTCATATTTTACTCACTTGAGCTTCTTAGACCTATATTGGACACGTTAAGATGCGAGAAAGTCAAGTTGGGCGTAATAGGGCCATTTTTTGGCGTTTTTAGGGGTTTTCGAGCCTAACTTCTACAAACTCAACCCATTACATGTTTTTAAAGCTTGATCATGTCATATTTTACTCACTTAAGCTTCTTAGACCTAGATTGGACACGTTAAGAGGCGAGAAAGTCAAGTTGGGCCGTAATAGGGCCATTTTTGGGCGTTTTTAGGGGTTTTCGCGCCTAACTTCTACAAACTCAACTCATTACAAGTTTTTAAAGCATGATTATGTCATATTTTACCCACTTAAGCTTCTTAGACCTAGATTGGACACGTTAAGATACGAGAAAGTCAAGTTTGGCGTAATAGGGTCATTTTTGGGCGTTTTTAGGGGTTTTCGAGCCTGACTTCTACAAACTCAACCCATTACTAGTTTTTAAAGCTTGATCCTGTCATATTTTACTCACTTGAGCTTCTTAGATCTAGATTGGACACTTTATGACGCAAGAAAGTCAAGTTGGGCGTAATACGGCCCATTTTTTGGCTTTTTAGGGGTTTTCGCGCCTAACTTCTACAAATTCAACCCATTACAAGTTTTTAAAGCTTCATCATGTCATATTTTAATTTACACATCGGCTTATAAGCCGGAATTCCGCTTTAAACATCGAATTCAAATCATAAAAAAGTAATCTCATTCGTACTCACCGGCTTATAAGCCGGAATTCCGCTCTAAACATCTTATTTTAAAATCTTAAAAAAGCAATCTTATTCGTACTCATCGGCTTATAAGATGGAATTCCGCTCTAAACATCAAATTCAAATCATAAAAAAGCAATCCTATTCTTACTCATCGGCGTATAATAAGCCGCAATTCTGCTCTAATCATCAAATGCAAAGTAAACAAAGTAGACAGCATTACCATCACTTCCTTAGCCTTCTTGTTAATCGGTTGCGGTTCTTTCCCTGGTATTTTCCTATAGTGGGTGTCCAAGTATAGTTCCGTAGCGTCAGTAAGCACCCCGTCTTTTGCCTTAACAAACATAAAAAATTAATTTTGTCATATGTTAGGTGACATAAAAAGAAAGACTAAGAAGATTGCCCGATGTTACTCAGTGAAGCCAGCATGCAATACACTTCTGTAATTAATCTAGAACAAATAGACTAAGAAGATTACCTTTCATAGTCACTTAGTATCCCACAATTTGCGAGGATGTAGAGATGGGTTCGGATGTACTCTTTGTCTGTCAACCAACATTTACTACCACTCGATGTTGGTCGACCACAATCTTCCCTAATCAATTCAGGGACATTGACACCATGTTGGCTTATGACATCGGGGTATACATTTCTACTCAAGTCCCTCGATTTTGTATCAACCTCTGACTGAAAATACTGTGAGTAGAAATTAGATATCTCCTCAGCGTGGTATGCATTGCTTATAGAACCTTCAACTCTTGCCTTGTTCCCCACTTTACGTTTCAAGTGATTAAGGAACCTGTGAGTAACGGACACGTGAGCAATTTAAATGTCACTTCATTAGAAATGAGTAACGCGATATATGTAAACGATTAACAATAACTCACCGTTCGAACAGGTACGTCCATCTGTATTGAACGGGACCCCCAATATATGCTTCATGTGGCAAGTGCACGGGCAAGTGCTCCATGGAGTTAAAGAATGTCAGGGGAAATATTTTTTCTAACTTGCTTAAGATCTCAGCAATATTGTTTTGTAGGCGCTTCATCTCACTCAACGTGATAGTAGGAGCACACAAGTGACAGAAGAATTGGATGATTTCGGTTATTGACTTCCAAATATGAAGGGGAAGCAACTCTTTAAAGCAAACAGGCAAAACCGCTCCATAAATACATGACAATCGTGACTTTTCATTCCATGGAGCCTATTTTTTTTATCAACACCCCCCCGGCTCAAGTTCGAAGCGTACCCGTCAAGAAACCTCAAGTCTCGGATCCATTCACATAACACCTTCTTTTGCTCCTTGTCAAGTGCGAAAGGTGCCTTGGGCATCAACTCATTACCCTTACCATCATCAATGAGCTCCAACTCTTGATGCCTACAGACAATCTTCATGGCTTTCCTCGCCCTGACAGTGTCAGGTGTTTCATCTTTCACGTCCATGATGGTGTTGATAAGGTACTTGAAAAGTTCTTCCCAATATGCATGACGTCTAAGTCGTGCTGAAGCAATAAATCCTTCAAATACGGCAGGTCCCACAGACAAGATTGTTTATCCCATCCTATTTTTTTCTTCTTCAACTGCTTCAAAGCATTAGGACCTTCAATTACTCTCGGTAAATCCTTCATAATCTGCCAAAGTTCCTCACCTAACATGGTATGAGGAGCTGAGCCATTTTCTACTCTGTTCTTACAGAAAGTTGTCTTATTCTTTCAGAAGGGGTGGTCGGAGTCTAAAAACTGACGATGGCAATCAAACCAAGATACTTTGCCACCATGTTTTAGCCAAAAGGCCTTGCTTTTCTCCATGCAATATGGACAAGCCTTAAAACTAGAGGGGCTCCAACCTGACAACATACCGTATGCTGAAAGTCATTGATAGTCCACAACACGGCTGCGCGAAGATTGAAATTTTGCTTTTTTGAGAAGTCATAAGTGAAGGACCCAACCGACCACAGTTTCTTAAGCTCATCATCAATCAAAGGTTGCATGTAGACATCCAAGTTGTTCTTCGGATTTTTTGGCCCAGGGATAAGCAAAGAAAGAAAAATGAAAGGTTTCTTCATGCGCATGTCCGGTGACATGTTGTAAGGTGTAGTGAGAACAGGCCCACAAGAGTATTGCTTTCCAAACTTCCCGAAAACGGAAAAACCATCGGTGCACAACCCAAGTCTAACATTTCGAGGCTCAGATGCAAAGTCCATAAAAGGTCTTGTCGAAGTGCTTCTAAGCTTTACTATCACTTGGGTGAGCCATGTTCCCTTGCCCTCGACGATTTTCAGGATGCCATGTCATAGACTCAGCAATGTTTCTATAGGCAAACATCCTTTGCAATCGCGGTGTTATTGGAAAGTACACCAGAAAGGTTGCGGGAACCAAAGTGTCATTCGAAGTCTTCTTGTACCGATTTGACCCGCAATGACGACACTTATCAAGCTCGGCATCGTCCTTCTAAAACAACATACATCCTTTCGCGCATGCGTGTATCTTATCATGAGGAAGCTCTAATCCCTTGAGTACCTTCTTTGTGTCGTAGTAGGTGTTAAACTTAGTTTTTTGGGACGTGGGGAGCGCATCACTCAACAATGACCCAAAATTATCTATGCACCAGTGTGGCTAGTTGTACGTAGACTTCAAATTGATCATTCTAGAAGCCATCTCCAACACCGAGATGTTGCTCCCATCATACAACGGCTCTTGGGCTACCTTGAGCAACTCGAAGAACTTCTTCGCTTCCGCATTTGGTTCTTCTTCGGCTGAAGCTGCCTGCTCAACGGATGATTGGTCCACGTCTCCAAATGCATCGACAACCATTTCCCGGTAGGGATTCGTTTGAGTAGGAGACGAGGTGGACCCTTTGCTCACCCTTTCACCGTGACTTAACCATTCATAGTAGTTCTCCATGAAACCCTTCCTATACAAATATACCGTTTAAGTCGGGCACATCCAAGTACTTCAAGTTTTACACCGCACACGGACATCTTATCTTGTCCCTGTCATTGAGGGGTGTCTGCTGAGCGAAGGCAACAAACTCATTCACCCCTTCGATGAACTCACTCGAAGCATGTTTATTGATCTCGTCTATACATCCACTCACGCTCCTTCCTTTTCATTTTGGGCAAGCCTTTCTAAGCCATTAAAAAATATCAGTTCAAAGCATTTCAATACAGTGTTTTCAAGGTCTTCACTCTATCTTATTTTAGACCTTTCTTAATCTTCTTTAAGGTTTTATGGATGCACATGTATATATATTTAAGTTCATTTTTTATGGGTCTCGCTGCCCAATCATTTTTTCGGATTTTTATCTTCCCTTAAAGTCTCGGTTTATCATTCCCCTCTTAATAGTTTTAATGCCCAACATCATATTTCATTATTCAAACACATTGAAGTTTATTTTAATTATTCAAAGCCACGCGAACGGAGTGTTAGATTTAAAGGTATATACCATTTAAGTAAAATACGACTCAAAAAAAACTAAACATATATAACTTAAATACATACAACATACTAACTATACATACAACATACATACATACATTACATTACATACAACATACATACATACAACATACAACATACATACCATACATACATACATACATACAACATAATACATACATACATACATACAACATACATACATACATACATAAAATCCATACATACATACATACATACATACATACCATACATACATACAAACATACATACATACATAATACATACATCCATACACTACACATACTACATCACATAATATTTATATTACTACAACAACATATTACACACTATACTACAATTTATACATATTTACTGTACAACGATACATTATACATGCATTATTAATTACATGCATACAAACCATAACATACTTATATAAGACACATACATAATACATACATACATAACATACATACATACATACATACATACATACATACATACATAACATAATACAGTACATACATACATACATACATACATATCATACATACAACATACATACATTAATACATAACACTACATTACATACATACATTACATACATACATACATACATACATTTATACATACATACATAACATACATACATACTACATACATACATACATACATAACATACATACATACATAATACATTACATACATACATACTACATAATACAACATCTACATACATTACATACATACATACATACACATACACATTTATACACATACATAACATTAAACATACGATATTTATATTTTACCCAACATACACATACATATACATACATATTTATACATATTAATACATATTTATACACACATACATATTTATACATATTTATATATATACTAAGCAATGAACACTAAAAACAAAATAAATTAAAAAATTGAACTTGGGAACCAATTCACAAACTTTTTTTTTTATTATTTTTTTGAAATACAAAAGAAATCAACTTTAGAGCGAGAAAAGAAAACGCATTCCATACAATGCTACAAATAGTACTTTTTTTTTACTATGGCTAATTTGGATTGACATCCTGTCCTTTACTAATTTTTTTTGTCCAGGATCAAACACGCGATTTTACTTACTATCAAATTTCAGTCTCAATCACCATTGAACCAACTAACATTATATGGCAGTATGTCGCTACTAAAACAACGGACAATGTATCAGATATATGGCAGCAACAAAATCAACCAAACTATTTGAATTGAATTGGAATCACAAAGTCAATATTATGGTTAAACTATCTAATCTTCATTAGAAAAAAACAAATAATAAATAAAAGAATTGTTTAAGAAACAAAAACAAAAGTAGTAACCAACTAACTGTTGTAGTATGAAAGAAAGCCAAGCAAAACAAAACAGAGACAAACTCAGCATTTGGGTCAAAACCCAATAACACAAAGAACTCGGCCCTTTTAATCTATATCTACTAGCTTTTGAATTTGAAACTCTACATTGTTACTATTCACAAACTTGAAAATTGCTTGAACTCATTTTCATAAAAATTACCATAAAATTCGAGCCCCAAATCAACACCAATACTCAAAATTCAAACCAAACGTAACCCTAAAACTAATTGTACAAAATTGAAAAAAAATAATTAAAAAAACACCATACCAGCAGCAGCGTGAGCAGGAGCAGAGAGACGGCGAGATTTGGGGTTTGGGGTGAGCACCAGCAGCGAGCAGCACCACCAGGGACCGGAGCTCCGCCGTGAGCAACACCACAATAAACAAGAAAGAGAAAGAGAGAAAGGGAGAAGGAGCAGCGAGGAGGAGCAACACCACCAACAGAGAGAGAGAGAGAGAGAGAGAGAGAGAGAGAGAGAGAAAGAAGGAGACGCTGGAGTAATTTGGGGTTTTGGGCGTTTGAGTGATTTGGGGTTTTTGGGGTTTCAGTGAGGTGAGAGTCGAATGAAAGTGGTTTTGGGGGTTTGAGTGAGTTATTCAAAAACTTTGGGGGTGTGAGTGTCGTGATTTTAAGATTTATTTTTTTTTAAAAAAAACAATTACCGACCAATGTGAATATCGGTCGGCGTTACCGACCGAATATCGGTCGGTATTTGTGGCAGAAAATTTAGGAAGGAAATGGAGAGTGGGGGTCTGACTCCATATGTTCACCGACCCATAATCTGTCGGTGTTACCGACCGATATTTGTCTGGTCGGTGATACCGACGGTTCAATCGGTCGGTAAATGCTGTCGGCCGAAATCGATTTTCTTGTTGTGGCTTAGACTCCTTAGTCTTGAGTTGACTTGCTTGACTTTGCATTGGTGCTTTTGTGAGCTGACTGACTCTATGCATGTAACTTATATGATGCATTGACTTGACTCTTTTGAACCTTTTGTGTTTTGACTATGGACTCACAAGCCAACTCAGCTTAGATCTACTATGCATGGACTATAGTGCAAAGATTTGTGAAATGCAATGACTTTTATTGAACACTCAGTCAAGGAAGCAATTACATGTGAATGTAGGTTTTGAAATACATGCAAGATAATGCCTACTTAACTAAGTTTTGGGCTCAAGCCCCCGACATGTTGAGGTGAACGCTTCCTTTGCAAACTATGTTGAAAGAGGCATTGTGTGGCTATCATTAGTGCAATGGTAGCCCCCTAGATACGGGCCTCTTGTGTTGTGAAGGTGTTGCAGATGAACCTTTGCGATGCTGAAGCTTTAGCGTCTAGGGCCTTTTTTACGGTGTTGAGATGATTTGCACTTGTTTTAGTTGTAAGGTCGGTCAAGGACTTAGACCTAATATGTTGCTGAATCTTCATTGATCGTTCCATGCTCTATGCTTCAGGAGTGATTATGCAAATGTCATGAACTGCCTGTAGGTTTTCCCTTTCTACTATGAGCCCCCTGATTTTGATGTGCCGAGACACGGTCTTGACTCGAACAAGTCATAAACATGAGTTTGGTGCTTGTGAAAGAGCTTTGTGATGAATATGATCTCGGAATAGGAAACACACAAGGTACTTGATCTGTTGAAGTTGAATGTGTTTCAAATGTAAGGAGCTTGCTTCTTTTGATGTAAGCCTCTAATGACTCCGAGTGGTGGTGCAAAGATCATTGCAATACTTATAGGGCACAAGTAGTTGCTTGCTTAAGGTTTGTCATGTAACGAAGATGTACACTTAAGTCAAGAACTTAAGTTTGTTGCTTCCGAGGCAAAGAGCGTGTTGCCGGAATGAGAACCCTTATGTCAATGTAAAGCTCTCTACGAACTGTGACCTTGCCTTGTAGAGTCAATTGTATGTGTGGAAACTATAGTGACGTTGTAA
The DNA here is from genome assembly GCA_008642245.1 of Bassia scoparia. Classification (NCBI taxonomy): domain Eukaryota; kingdom Viridiplantae; phylum Streptophyta; class Magnoliopsida; order Caryophyllales; family Amaranthaceae; genus Bassia; species Bassia scoparia. The sequence goes on from SNQN01000584.1 coordinate 23,050, forward strand.
GCCCACAACCTTATTGGAGTTACCATTGATGTGCCATTTTTACTGCTTCTAAATTTGGTTGTGATCACTCAAGTCAAGAACTCGAGTTTTGCTGCTCCTTTAGGAAAGAAACAAGGAATGAGGACTTTTTTGTTGATGTAAGCCCTCCACACTTTGAGAAGTAGATTTTAGAAAAAATTGTCAACAACTACCCACTTTTTTTCCATTTTTGAAAACAACTACCCAGATTGTTTTTTATTGAAAACAACTACCCATATTGTCAATTTTTTTTGCCAATCACTACACACTTTGGATTTTGGCCACTCTACACCGTATTAACCACCACAAACCACCCCAACGTGGCATCCCTGTTGCAAAACCACCTAACTTTGTTGTTTCCCACCTCCAAAATAACTCAACACCCACCAAAACAGCTCAACTACCCAAACCTCGTCACACTTAGTTTTTAGCCTTTTCTCAGCTATCCATCCGTTTTTTTACATGGCTCCTTCATAAAAGTTGTAGATCTCGAAAAAATACATGCAATAGGCTCAAGAATCACGTGATTTGGAGTTGTTTTCAGGTAGTTATGCCTTCTGTAAGTTTGAAATTCTAAAAGTGGGTAGTGATTCGCAAACAAAACATAAAAAGTGGGTAGTTGTTTTAAATACAAAACTATGTGGGTAGTTGTTTTCAAAAGTGACAAAAAAGTGGGTAGTTGTTAACAATTTTGCCTAGAGTTTATGTTGTGCAAGACATGACACTGCTGAAGCAAAGCCCCCACGGCTTGTTAGAGCTGACTGATGTGCAACTTTGACTACATAAGCAAGAGCCTGACTACAAGATTACATTAGGATGAGTAAGGGAGTCCTAAAGGGTTCTAGAAAGAAATGATAGAGATCTACCAAACAAAAAGACTCAATTTTGTGACTAGGGGTGACAAGATGAGGGGATTAAAGTGTTTGGCTAAGTGATGTAGGTTCAAACTCAAGCCTATGTCAAGTTCTAGACTAAAGAGAAGTTGTGCTTCATACTTCTAGAAAACATCCAACTAACACGATGATGCAAATGACCTCTTTATTTATTTTAGTAATTTATTCGAACCTCGTGAAAAGGTTACCTACATATCCAAGTGGAAATAGACCAATCGTAGTTCATGAGGTCATGTGTGCAAGTGATGCCTCATTTTTCCTAGGACGAAACCTTATGGGGAATCGACCTAGCTAGGTTAGGGCAATGCTCATTTAGAGAGGGCTTTTTAGGTTGTAATGTAGGCTTGGTGTGGGGTGTGAGGCTTTTGGCAAACTTGATGCAATGTATGTTCGCCTTTGTATTTGCTTTGAATGTTTCTTTTGTAAACTTTGTTATGTGTGAAGCTGGGCTTAGAATTTATCACTCTTTGGTGCTGGAACTTTTGTATCAAATTTTTATTCGCTCTCTTTTTTTTTTTGTTTTTCTTCTTTTTCTTTATATTGTCTAAACCAAAACTTGTTTTGGGTTTCTACTTTGCTTTGTTTTTCTTCGTGCCTCTTTGGCACTATGGAGGGTAAGAAGATGTAGGTATGAAAGAAATTGGCTTCTTTGTGTATTGTTTGTATAAGAAGCCTCAAAGGGGTTGCAAGGGAATCTGTTTTGTTTTGTACTTATGATAGGGTGCATGGAGGGAAAAGGATATTTTTGTGGAGCTATGAAGGAAGGCCTCTCGAGCATGTCCAATTTATTCATTTTTTGGTTTTTCATTTTTCCATTTTTTTTGTTAGGTTATGTGTTAATTAGCATTTCATCATTGAAGTCAAAGCAAATGAAAGGCTAAGAAATGAATGAAAAAAAAGAACTTTTATTTTTGTGGAAGGCTAATGAAAATGATAAGACTTATTCCTTGTTGACATAGACTCGACAAAAGGAAATAAAATGGAAAATTAATGTCTAGGTGGAGGGACACTCCGACTCAACCTATGCTTAAACTTTATTGACTCTTGCTCATGGTGTCGTGTGCTGCATGTGACTGCTTTGCTTCAAATTCTCGAATATTTTCCTCCTGGAGGGATAGGAAGGAGCCCATCATCAATCATACCTTGTATAATGGTCCTAACTGTGTTACATAACTTGGTGGTGTGACCGTTACTGCAGTGATACTTGCAATACTTTAATGGATCCCATTTTAGAGACCTATTCTCAATCGGAGGATCAACTGTAGGACCAACTTGAGTGATTAGGCCTCTAGTGCACAGGCGATCAAATGCTTGGGTGTAGGACATTCCAAGCGGAGTGAATTGACGTTTAGAGCGCTTTTCCGGAGGTGCGGTTGCTTCAATATCATTGACATTCGACACATCCATTGATGAGTTGGTTGTGTCGCTCTTTTGGCGGCCACCTGACTTGTTCTTTGCTTCTTCTTTTAGGAGATCACCCTCAATCTCGATGCCAATGCGGTAGACCTTGTCAAAGGTGTCTAGGTCCAAGTAGCGAAGGTGATTGCGGTATCAGGGAGAAAATTCTTGATGAATATTTTCACCAATTCTTTTTCTTCGGGAGGATTAATCATTTAGGCTGCTATTTCCTTCCATCGTGCAAGGTAGGTGGTGAAGCTTTCTTTTTCCTTTTGTTTGAAGGTTTCAAGTTCCCTCAGTGAAGTGGAAGCCTGAATGTTGCTTTGGTAGCGCGTCATAAATGCTCGAGTTATGTCATCCCAAGTGGCTATATCCTCGTCGGGGAGAGAGTACAACCATTTTTGGCATACAAGTTTGAGTGACATGGGGAACACCTTAGGGAAAAGAGCAACCTTGATCCCCTTGATTGACATTATGGTCTCAAATCCTTTGAGATGGAACCTAGGATCATAAGTTGGCTTGAACTTAGGCAGGTATGTTGCAGAAAACTTTTCGGGGATCTTAGCTGAAATGTCTTCGAGCTCAGGCGTGTCAAAGTAGGCGTTCTTGTTGGTTGCTTTCAGGACCATCTTTTCGAGGTTTTTAAGGTTAACCTCGGATGAATTAGTTTGCTCAAGTGCAACAAGCTTGGATTGCAAAGTATCAATGGTGGCTTGCATTTGGGCTGTGGAGTTGCTTTCTCCACCCATTTGTGGTGCTGAGGGACTGACTGGTGGACCTAGACTTAGAGTGCTGAACGATCCTTTTTGTGCAAAAGAATAGGAACTAGTAGACTGTGCCTTGCCGACCTTTGAAGTTTCTATGTAGATGACTCTATCCTACATGAGAGTGTATTAGACTCGATTTTTGGAAAACAATGCATGACTTGCTTCCTTGACTAGACTCAAAGCATGGCCTAATAGTGATCATTCCGTGCCTATAGACTTGACTCAAAAGGAAAATGCAAGAACGCCAAACTTCGCTTTTCACCTTTATTTAATTTCAATTTTTTTGACCTTTTTTTTCGGTATGTTGTTTTTTGTCTGAATTTTTCGATTTTTTTTAAAGGCAAACTAAGAGTTTTGGCACTCGTTTACAATTGTGCGATGCAAAAAGACGTAAAGCCTAAACGATTCTAGTTACAACGATTTTGACATTACGATGCCTAATGAATGACCACTTGCTATATGAGACTTGTTACATGACTTGTAAACGACAAGTTTTGTTTATGTATGCAAAGCTAAGGTCCTTAGTTAGCTAAAAACACATAGCAAGTTGTCAGGCTAGCATGATCCTTATATGCAAAATGAAAAAGAAATAGTCCAGCCACCTAGAGTTTGTTGTTATGTTATAGAACTAGTTAGTCCGGGTGTCCAAAAGGGTCCCATGACTAGGCTTAGAATGGTCCCTTACACATCCAGCCCGCTGTGATGTTAAAAGGAGGTCTAAACCATTCCGGCTTTGTAGGGAACGCAATCGCGCGTCATGGTGGGGATGGGCATCAAGCTTAAGAGTTTGTTACATAGGTAGTGCACCAGTTCCAATCTTAAGCGAACCCCCCGGTCTTGTCTTAAGTGTAGAACACACTTATATGAGACGTGATGCCTAGAAAACGGAAACTCAGTGCCAACGACCTAAGTTCCGTGTAATGCAGGATGCCTAACACATGCCGTCTTTAAGACGGTGAATTCGCATGACATTTCGAGTATTATCCACACATCACTAAAGATAATAGCTTTAGTGAATCTCCCCAGTGATTTCGCCAAAAAAACTATACGGGCGTCGGGGCATCACCGGGCCAGACTAGGCCCGGTCCCTTTGCTCCGAGGGGTATAATTAGTTGATGACTCAGATTTTTCTAGAATTGGATTCTTGCTTTTGCATAGTGTGAGTATGCCTGGAGTTGTGTTTTTATGCTCGAAACGAGTAGAGGAAGTCACCACTGCACTTCTTTTGGGAAGCTGCAGAACCCGTTTTAAGCCTTGCCTATAATTGCATAAAGCAAGTCGAAGGACTCCATGTCTGGTAGTGYACCAAAGGTCTAGATTAGGGGACAAGGGTAAGGGTGAAGTAGTGCACAACACCCCCCCGCGTCTAGCTGCCTCTACTCGGTCATTACGAGTCCATTGTCAAAAAGACAACAACAAACAAATTTCTGTTTTAACCCTAAGCATGCAAATTACTATGTGGGTTGATTAATAGAAATAGATGCACATCGGACTAAATTGTTGTTGCAACATGTGTTGTTTAGATCCGTATTAAAGGGTGCCTAAAAGCCAATTTGTCTAAGAATTAGTCTTATTAGGCGTGAGAACATACAATTTGCTAGTCTTGTTTAAGACATTTAAGTTGTTGTGATTTGCAAACATGCAAGCATTCGACAAGAATTAAAATTGTGCCTAAGATTGATTTTAATTCATGTCAAATAGTTGTTAATCAATATTATATGCCAATTTGCATAAAAAGTCGAATTTCTAACAAGCATGCAAAAGGGTGTTTAGAGATTGAGACATTGGCCTCAAACTTACCTTGCAACACGGTGCTAATGAATGAGAACGATGCTTGGGACCCTCGCGAACTCGTACAAAAACGAACAAACCCAAATCGAACTCAAAATAAACTAAGAACCCTAAATCGAACCAAGAACTTCAGATCAAGCTGAGATCTCATATTAGTGCATGAATGGATGCGTAATTGTGTTTTGAATGTGTTTGATGTGTTTGAGAATGCTTTTGATTGTGTTTATGAATGCTTTTAAATGTATGAATACTTTTGAATTTTTAATGCTTTTAAATTTTGAATGCAAAAGAGTAAGAGCTTTGATGTGTTTTAGAGAGAGAGAGTTTGAGAATTGGCAATGAGGCGTGGATTCGTGCAAATGAAGGCCGAGGCCTCGTATTTATAGGTAAAGTGTAAAAAAGGAAAGGATATGGGCGTAATTGCGCTCAAAAAGCCAAAAACCTGGGTGTAATTACGCCCAGCACTCCTTCCTTTTTTTGGTTGATTCGACTTGCCCTATTTAGCGAATTGCGTATAATATAAAATCAGAATAAAATATCATTTGATTTTATTTGATGATGAAATTGTAGCATAAAATCACTGATTGATTTGGGGAGATGTTCATCTGGGCCCCACGCTCGGGTACGTTCCCGAGGCTCCCGAAATGAGCCGTTTCGCTCGGGTGTGCGTTTTTTCTTCGGAAATTCATAACTACCTTTCCACAACTCCAAAAATTATGAAATAATATTCATAAAATTCCTTGTAAAAAATAGTGTGTTGTGTTAAAATGTCAAGAATTTTGGAATTGTCTATATAATTTAATTAATTCCGAAAAATGCCAAAAATGCTTAGAAAAAATCCGAAAAGCATTTAAGGGTGCTTTGTGTACAGAAATGTGCCCGGTGTAGTAAAAACTTTTAAGGGTGCTTTGTGTACATTAACGTGCCCGGTGTAGTGAAAACTTTCCTTTTTAGGGTCTGTTAGGGCCCTAGTTCTCTCTCAAATTAGCTTGTGTGTTGCAGGAGGTGTCTTATCATCGACCGTCTTAGGCTAGGGACAAATGTAGGTATCTAAGAGGGTAGAATGGTACTTCAACCGACGAGTCAAATCACGAGGCATCAAAGAAGGTGATTTGGTTCTAAAAGCACTCCGCAAGACAGTCTTAGATCCTCGAGCCAAATTTTGTCCTAATTGGGCAAGTCCTTACATTGTCAAGAAGATCTTACCAAAAGGGGCAATTCAACTAATTGACATGAACGGTGATGTATCTACAGCCTCACCAACTTAGACCAGCTCAAGAAATACATACTACGTCTAAAGCATGCACGCGCACCGCATTTCAGCAACACAATAACACCATGCATCAGAACTACGGATGGCCTGATTCCTTACGGGATACGTAGGCAACCTCGCCCCGGGGTTCGGCCACAATAACGGGTGCCCTACTTGTGTTGGACTAACAAGTGAACAACAGTCAAGCAGCAATTGGACGGAGATTTCTTTAACAAGCTCAAATTAAACAATGTATAAAAGTAATGCAAGTTTGTCATGTATTACTACTTGTAATTAAAATTGAGCAACTACAATACAAAAGAAAATTTCAAGCTCCAGTTCACTTATTACATGCAAAAGAAACTCGCAGGCCAGTGACTTTATTAACTCAAAAATAATAAACATTAAATAAAACTAGAGTTGTGGAAAAAACCAATCACTCTTTCCTCTCCTCTTCTTGCTCCTTGGCATCATCCTTCTTTGCACCCAAGCTTTCACCTTTAGGCTTCCTCACCCATTTGCGTCTCTTAGGTCTATCTTCCACTGTAGAATTCCTCTTTCCTTTCTTGTCACCTCCCAACACTTCCTTGGGCACAAGTCTTCTCTCAGCAACATTAGATTCAATCCTCAAAGGAGGAAGTCATTCAAGCCTATTCCTAACTGGCACCTTCTTTAGACCAAGTCTGTCCTTAGCGAAAACAGCTCTAGACTAAGCAGCACGGATCTCAATAGAGTCACAGTCCAGTCTTTTACTCTTAGCATGGTCCTTCTGCTCTACATGTCTTGCCTTAACACGACTCATAGCATAAGTGGAATTCATCCAGACACGGTAATGAGTAGAAATCCTGTGGTCAACTCAAGCAAGTGGGATCACCTCAAGTGTAGAATGGGATTCCCAACACTTTTCCCATTCTATCGCATTACCTGAATGCAAATGCTTGTCCTTAGACCCAACTGTGTCAACTGCGGGAATAAGCTGAAATCTCCGGAATTGCCTCATCACCCTTGAAGGGAAATAAAAGGTCAACGTGGTAAGACTAGCCACATGCACATACGAAGACAAGTGAGTATGCACCATACTCTTGATACCCCACCAAGGGATGGTCCGCCGCACGAGAATACCACAGTGAACGAGGATAAGAATCCACTCATGCTGAGATTTGTTGACATGGACCCTCTTACGGGAGAAGAATCCCTTAGCAGATTATTTGATAGGATTTTGGGGTGCCTCATTAAGGCTTAAGCGTACCATTAGCCAAATCTGTCAAAAACAGCAGCACGTACAATATTTAGCCACCGCATCAATAAACATGCAATAATATTTGTATAAATGCACTATTTTGCAAATATTTAAGCAAAAATATTGTACATGCAGCAAAACGGGGCATCAAGATAAAGGCGCATTCGCATCTTTCTTAAGGCAATCAAGCATCACGAACAACTCCCCCGTGTACAATGGCATAGGAGTACGGCTAGCCTCACATGGCTCAACAATAAAAATGATGCTAGCATGACCAATATTCGGCTTGCCATGAACGAATAACAAGCGTACAAACAAGCAAATCATAATTGCATACCTATGGTAAACTCTACGGCAAGAGGCATCACTAGTAACATTATCTACTAATGCAAGCAAGTCAATTTCTCGACCATGCACTATACGTCGAGAAATAGTTGGCCTAAGTCTCAAGTATCGCTTGTATTCGTCAATAAAGTAATCAGCCATATTAGGAATACAAGGAAGACTTACAGCAGGCCAAGCAACACTAGCACCAAGTTCCTCAGGCAAAGGAACAATTTCCTTGTCTCGAAGACGAAAATAATGCATCAACGGGTCCCACAGGCCAATGACAGCATTGAGAAGGTTCGTATCAAGGTTTACATACCTCAAAGTCAACATAACATCGCAATTCAGCTTTGCAAGGTCCTCCTTCTCGCGAGCATCCAAGCATCGAAGTACGTCATTCAAAGCACTAGTAAAGTCTCTCTCCATTTGATTTGTTGCAAAATTCTTTGACGTAATGAATTAAAAGAAGTTTAAGCAATGTAAGAGAGGTTTTAATGCACTCTTGAGGCTGTAATGACGAATTAGGGTAAGCATAAACCCCTATTTATAAGCAATTGGGCCATACAAACTTGGCAAAAATCGAAAAATCGAGCAAAATCACCCAGTTTTTGGGCGTAATTGCGCCCAACTTGGGTGTAATTACGCCTAGTTTTAGGTGATTTTTAGCCGATTTTGCTTCGTTTCTTTGGTCCCATGAACTTTGGCATGTAGCTTTCGGATCAACCTAGGTCCTTTTGTGCATTCCCAAGGGGAAATGAACCGGCATATGCCTCGGCAAAGCAACACATCAATGTCATCGTAGAAGTCTAAACACATGCATTAAGCATTGCATATAGTTAGCAAGTTGACTTTTGCAATTCATAGTCAAAGCTCGACCCTACAAAATGAGCTATGTCTAGAGTCATACACGAGTTTATTCATATTTACACACCCTCGAGTCTAGGCTAGAATCGATTCAAAGAGTTAAGTCCAATAGGTAAAAGTTAACAAATAAGTCTAAGAAGGTCTAAGATAAGTCTTAAAATCAACAAATGCAAAGCTAGGGTCACCCCCCTTCCCTACAGGAGATAGGTACATCTACTGATCAGGACACATCGAGAAGCCAAGCGAAGCCAGCACTTGCAAAGAAGACTCGTCCGACAACTCGTCAGGAAAAGAAACTACAAAAGGGGTCCCTGATACTGTGAATTGAGTCGAAGGTTCGGGCTGAGATCGAGAAGTTGAAGCGCCGCTCGTGAACCTTGTGCCTGACAAGGTTGAGGTCCTACCCTAGTTGGGGGCTCGCTCCATCCTCAAATCACCATCATCGTTAGCATCATCATCGTCATCTCCCCTATGAGATCCGCGAACCTGCAAAAGGAATTCTAAATTAGAAAAAGGGTTTCTGACACACAAAAGATCGAAGTTATAGACTTTGTGCACTTACCGAGTCTCTCAACTGGACGTAGGAATGTCTCTAAGCATCAATCACTCCTAGCAGTCTCAAGACGCCTGCCCTAGGTATCTATTCAGAGACAAACAAGACGACACATGAGCAAGTGGCAGTACGAAAAGGAAAAATTAAACGAATAACGCATTCCCTACCTGACCAGCTCCCGGGGGACTCGAGTTCTTTGCATTCCTAGCAACTGGAGGAGCAGGTTCAATGAACTCATCAGAGCCAGGACAGATCCTCAAATCGAAAAAAGGAATCTCTCCAAGGTCATACTCAGGCTGCACGAGCCAAATTCAAGTTGGTGCACAAATATCAAAAGCAAAAGCAAAGAAAGCGAGTTGAGAAACAAGACTCATACCTCAGCCACTAGCTCAACTTGGGGGGTTAGTCGCTCCTCAATAAAGCGTTCATAAGCACCCCGTCCTCGAGCACCGAGGAAGATCCCATACTCTGTTGGCTCACCGTGACTCAGATCTGCATGCAATGTAGAAATAAGCAAATCATCATCCATCATCGTGTCAGGAGGATGTTGAGGCACTACAGGCTCGAAGCGACTACGCTGCCTCACCACATGCTCACCAAGATACCAAACAAGCCCTTGAGATTCCTAGATGATGCATCGTCTCTTGGTAAGCTCGACCGCTGCGTCAAACCTTCTCGGCCTTGCACTCCCCACTCGCCTCCATAGGTGCCACTAAATCTGTAAAGCAACAGAATTAGAGTCACAACATCAAAAAAGGCACAAGCATACGAATAACAAAGCAACAAAAGTTAAGTCAGTTGGGTCAAGACGGCTGTAGACACCTAAAAGTGTCTCCCCAAAAGAGTAATCAGTGATGAAACATACCGCGTCTCGCGATTGTTTCGAAGTAGAAAAGATGCTTTAAACTCACAAAAGTTGGAAATACGTGAGGTCATACTCGAACTATTGAGCAAAGGACAAATTAAGGGGGCAAAAATATTTTCTTTTATTTATTTTAATTATTTTCTATTTTTAGGATTTTTTAAAATAATTTATATTGGTGATCTCCATAATTTCCWCTTTTCATTGCACTCTTCACATTTTTCTGAGCTCACTAGTATTTTTAGATTATTTTTCTGATTTTTCTATATTTTTCTATGATTTTTATAAGTTTTTATACGCATAAAATACAAAAAAAATACAAAATACACAAAAATACCCCGGAAATACGTGGAACCTTCTAGAACACTCTAGAACTCCTTGCTTAGAGAGCAAGGGTGTCTAGGTGCGTCGAATCCATGCAAATCAAGGCAAACCACGTATTATGGAAAATAAGATCGGAGGAAATCGCAAATACGCGGAGAATAATCGAGCGTATATACGCAGAGCCTGCGTATATACGCTCCTAGGCTGCGTATATACGTTGGTCTCCTGCATATATACGCAGGTCTCCTGCGTATATACGCAGGGTTTTTCCCTCCTCACGCCTATAAATACGTGCCTTTCTCATTCCGAAAAGACACACACGTCTATTCAATTTTCCCCGTCTCTAACTTGTGTATTCACTCTCTAACACTCTCACACACTCTAAATACATACGTTCTTGAGTTCTAAGTATCGATTCTGTTTCGATTCAACAAGCGATAACAAGGTTTATTTCTGAGATTACTCACCTTCAACTCTCTTTCGTTTTCTTTTAACTTGATTAATTATTATCACGAGTTCTAATTTAATTTATACAATGTAGAAACCGACTTTTGAATCCTTCCATGTAAATATGTAGGAGTAGTTAACGTTTTTCATTGTTTTCGTTCTTTTTTATTTCATTGTCATTATTATTATCACTTGTCAATACTAACGATTTCTTGTCCTTGTATAGCGATTCCCGGGGAAGGTGTTCATTTCGCCGTTTTTATTACAGTACAATCATTTGTTTTTCGTTTTGCAGATTCAGGGTAAAATTGGTTTGTACTAATACGTTTTCTGGAATTTCTATATACTTTTCGCATTGTCATGCGTTTGTACTATCATTTTGTATATATTTGCTAAAGATAAAGACCGGAAATTATGTGAATCACTTACAATCAGACCGGTAATTATGGACAACCGGTTAGCACCGTTTTAATTTGATTAACGGCAAAGTTGGTTCACAATTCTAGGTTAGGTAGTTCTCTTGTGCATAATGAAACACACTTTCTAGTTTAATCTTTTAGGGTTAGTACGCTTCCTAGTGCTAAAAGTGTAAGTTATATTGGGCATTCAATAACCGTGATGAATGGTAATTGCAATGAGACCGAGTAGAAGGCGCCTGACATGGCGGGCGAATTGGGTTACAGATTTGATCGTACCATGTCCCCGAACCCAGAACGTATTGGATCAGAACGTGGGGCCATTAATTTGGCACCAACGTTTCGGGCGTCCGTGAATAACCTATACAGGCACGGTGGCGACTCCCCTTACTCGACAACACCACCCCAACGCACTCACGTGCGGGTTCCGTGGCTCAAGCCCACGCAAAGCACCTCGATGTAGTACCAAGCCGTGCGCCTGCTATACGCGGGGGGCACGGCCCACGTCCTACAACGGCGGAAAATCCTCCTCGGCTGCTGGAGTCCGCCATTCCAAGACGGAGTATCTCGAGGGGTCCAACGCATCATCGCAGGCCAACGAGCAGGTTGCGCTTAAGTAGACAACCCAGGTACTAAGCCCATACATGGAAAGTACTCATACACCCAAAACTTCAATCACTACTAGCAAAGTCAGTTGACAAGTGGCAAATCAAATGCAAACAAAGTAGTGAAAACAAAAGCCAAGCTACCTCGAACACTCTCCAACAGCCAGCTAGTGCAGGAACTGTAGTGTCATCCATCTTATGGCAGCATGTTCGCATGGAACGGATCAGAGCACCATAACCCAATCCACCGTAGTCAAAGGAGGAGACTTCAGAAAGTTCTTCCAAAGAAGGGAGGAAATGCAGCTGAACTCTACTCCTCGTGCCCATATCAGGATACAAAGTAGTAACGAGCATCAACATAATGATGATCCTAGCCGACTGCTCATCTGTAGTACCCGCCAACTAAAGACCCTCCATGAGCACACTTTGTGGCACCCTCTTGTCTCCGCCCTCTGCTCGCGATCGGGGAACAATAGGGCCTAGAAAGTAATCCAAGCGAGGATCAGTGACCTTAATCTCGTTATCCATGGGAACGAGCCTTTCCGTGAAGGCAAGTCTTGTCAACATAGCAAAGTCCCAAGGCGTCAAGGCCATTTCCCCCCCATGGGAAGTGAAAAGTGTTTGTGGTATCCCAAAACCACTCCATTAAGCCAAACATCATAACCTTAGGAGCAAGCGAGTATGATTGACTAGTCATGCTGAAGATGAAATCGTGAAAGCTGCACTGCCTAGGATCTGCCACACTCCTTCATAATACTCAAATAATTTGGCATGGAAGATGTCACCAACCGCATTTGAGGTCCTGTACGTCCGAATCCGGTAGTAACTCTGCACAAGAGATGACACAAAGTTAGCTAGCAAATCACAATAAAGTAAATAAGACAAATGAAAGCAGCATACCCTTCCAATCTTCAGGCGAATGGAGATGTGATTTTCAGGGAAGCAACGCAGCTCCGAGCTATCCCAACCTTCCAACCTCCATCGGACGTGGGAGCTAGACACCTCTGGGAGTATCACAAGCAACTTACAAGTCCATGTCCATAAGAAAGACCTACAAATGGCCTTGACATTGTTTGTGATCATCACGTTAGGAAATAGAAAATTTTTAGCCTAACATACATTTATGCACATTAGGACAGAGTTCACAAGCAAGATCCTAATAGCAAAATAAATATACCTTGAGCTACATCATCTAATATTACTTACCATCTTGCTTACAATCCGCAACCTTTAACTAATAAAAGGAAAATTGTGCACCTATTAACACTAACTAATATAGCAAGTGGTAGTAGGGTCGAATCCACAAAGAGACAACAATTAATTATTAACTAATTAAAAGGGTCTTTGATTGTATTTAGCTAATCTAGCAACTAAGGAAAATAACCAATGAAGGAAAAATAAAATAATAAAAAAAATTAGGGCAGAGATTCGTAATTAACAATTCCGAATTCAAACAATCGCAACTAACAAGTGATTAGGCTAATTAAATTAGTGCACACTAATTCTCTCAAACATAGAATTGCTCAAAACTCTTCTAGAGGCTCTCCCTCTTGCTTAGATTTGTTGTGCCTACTCCAAGTCTATTGTGGTGTTTCTACCTCTTGTCGCATAACATGACAATACTCAAATAATTTAATTAAATAAAGTAAAAATTAACAAAAATAATCTCGCTGCCTTAGGTGGGTCTTCCAAAATTAATCCAACCTTTTAAAATTCTCAAAATAATCCCACCTTTACCCCCTAACCCTTCCATAATTGGTCCCTACCGGTTAGTGACCTACAGTTTAGGTTAATTGTACACGTGTCACTCTCTTATTGCCTCTAACTAAATTAAATAAAATTTAGTTATTATTATAATTAAATTAAAACTAAATAAAATTTAACTAACAATTAACCTCTTACCATCCCTCACCACCCCTCAACTGACCCCACCCTTCGCCACCTACTAGGCCACCACCCCTCAACCAACCCCACCCTTTACCACCCATCACCACCTCGCAACATGCACCACCTACCACCACATAATAACAACACCATACATCCACCACAACCCACCAACTACCACCAATCAACATGCATAAACCACCAACCACCACCGAACAACACACACACACACACACAAATCACCACCGCAGGACGAGAGGATAGAATATCGAATGAGAGGAGAGAGAAAGAAGGGGATTGAGGGAGTGGGTGTCATTTAAAGGGTGGGCTTTTGAGGGTGGGGCTGGCTGTCGAGGGTGGGAGAGGAGGAGAGAGAAAGAAGGGGATCGAGGGCGATGGTGGTGTTTCGAGGGTAGGGTTGGGCTGTCGAGGGTGGGAAAGGATGAGAGAGAAAGAAGGGGATCGAGGGTGGGGCTGGGCTTTTGAGGGTGGGAGAGGAGAAGAGAAAGATTGAGATCGAGGGTAAAGTGGGTTAGGTTGTCTTGGGCGGTAGGTGAGGGGTGGCGGTTAAGCTTTGATGGAGTAGGGAGGGTGGCGATTGGGCTGTGAAGGAGGAGGGAGGGGGGCTGGTGGGCGGCTGTCAGGGAGAAGGAAGGGGTGCTAGTGGGTGGCTGGGTTTGTTTTATTATTTTTGGAGTTTTATTGGTTTAATTAGAGTTGAGAAAGAAGAAGGTGACCTGTTGCGTAGGTTATAGGTCATTCAGACCAATTTTGGAAGGGGTGGGGTGAAGGTGGGATTATTTTGGGAATTTCAAATGGCTGGATTAATTTCAGAAGACCCACAAAAGGTGAAATTATTTTTATTAATTTTTCCTTAAATAAAGCCATAATTCAATGATAGGTAGTAATAACAAGTAGTAGAAATTTATTGCAACCAATTAACAAAGTTAGGGCTATTGAGAGAATTTCATGAAACGGTTCATAAAATCCTAAACCCTAGAAAATAAACTACTCACTCATGATTAAATTGAGAAAAACAACAACCCTAAAATTCATAATTGAGATTTAACGAAAATAATAATACATCCCCTGAAAAAATAAGATAATTTCCTTCAGTATTTTTACATTCCAAATTTATTATAAAAATATTAAATGAATATGATAAAACATTATAAGGACAATTTCAATCACAAATATGCAGCTTCAATTCTTATCGCATTTTGGTTTTGAGGGTCGAATTTACAGGTTGTACCTTTTATTATAGGAACTTCCACATGTCTTATGACCTAGCTTTACGAAACTCTTCAATACTACTTTTATTCCAATCACATAGGAACCCAATTAGAAACGCATTATTAATTCTGATATGTAGAACTTGAGTTATGATCTAAAGAGTAAACATGTATTTGTTTTGTTCCTCTTTAACACTAATATTTCATTGTTTTTAACTCAATTTGGACCTTGCTAGCCATTTTCCCTTGTGGAAAGTAATAGAATGTCATATGAATATGATCGTCAATCAAATCATCCATAAGCATGACCCTATTAAACAAAATCTTTAATTCGTCGACTTCCTTTGCAACAATTATCCAATTTATCCAAGATCGTTTTGAAAGCATTCAAATAACTACAAAAATAATTTTTTTAATAAGTAAATTAAAATTCATTAAGCTCAAAAACCTCAACCATTACAACCTAAAAGCAATGTCAGACTGACATAGCCTAACCAGCTCAAAAGAACTAATACAAAGTGTGAAACCACTCCAAATCCTTCCTCCTAATTTTACGAGGCATAACACTGGTAATTCGAGCAAAAACAACTTCCTTAATCAGTTTACAAATAAGAACAATATCTACAGTAATGTTAGACCAATACAGCTTGTTGCGAGCAATCCACAACTAATAGATGGTGGCCTGAATCACAGAAAAGCAAACCTGCAACTGAAATTTAGTGATTCTCAACTTGCGTAATTGGTGCATAATCAACCAAAGCTCATCAACTATAACACGAATACAAAGCTAATCCTGCAGCAGCTTCTAAAGTTTATTATTGACATCACACTTAAAAATAAATGACCATGCGTCTCCGGAGCCGTCTGACACAACAAACAAATATAGGAATGACAAAGACCAAGCTGGGACAACATATCCCTCGTTTTGACCCTCCCCTGAACAGCAAGTGTATGGGCGACGGGGCGTCACCGGGCAGGACTGGGTCCGGTCCTTCTGCTCCGGGGGGGTACAATTTAAGGGTGGCTCGGTTTGTTTGCTAGAATTGAATTCTTGCTTTTGCATATTGTGAGTATGCCTGGAGTTGTATGTTTATACTTGAAATGAGTAAAGGAAGTTACCACCGCACTTCTTATGGGAAGCTGTGAAACTCGTTTTAAGCCTTGCCTATAATTGCGTAAAGCAAGGTGAAGGACTCCATGTCTCGTAGTGCACCATAGGTTTGGATTAGGGGACAAGGGTAAGGGTGAAGTAGTGCAAACACCCCCCCCTTCCCCCGCATCAAGCGGCATCTACTCAATTATTGCGAGTTCATTGTCCGAAAGACAACAATAAACTGTTTTCCGTTTTAAACCCTAAGTATGCAAAATTACTAGGCGGGTTGTTTAACAGAATACTATGAACATAGTGTCTAGTTTGTTGTGGCATGTGTTGTTAATTATGTATTCCAGGAGCCTAATGCCGTTTGTCCATAATTATCTTATTAGGCGTGAAACACGAAATTGCGCCCAGTATCGGCTTGGGTTTTGGACGATTTTGGTTGCCTCGAATAGCGTGATTGCGATTGTATAAAATCGTACATGATTGCAAAAGAACCTTTGAATGTGCTTTTATGTGTTTGAATTATGTTTGAGTGTTTGTGAGAGAGAATGAGAGAGAGAGAGAGAGAGAGAGAGAGAGAGAGAGAGAGAGAGAGAGAGTCGGACGAGTGAGAGCGAGCTCGTCCAAAGATCGTCAAATGAATCAGGAGGCTCCCTATTTATGGGCAAGGGTCAAAATCGGCCAAAACAGGCAACCTTTGGGAGCAATGACGCCCAAAACTGGGCGTAATAGCGCCTAAAACTGGACGTAATTGCACCCTGTATTGCCTAGGATTTCAGTCGACTTTCCATGCCTCAAATAGTTTGATTGTGATGATATAATATGGTAATATAATCATACGTGATTTTATATGATTACGGTCTGATATTATTGCGATTGCGGCAGATATTGTTGCGATATTCGTGATTGCTTTACCTCGAATAGCGAGATTGTAATGAAATAATATCGGAATATCATCCTATAAATATACGTGATTTTATACAATTATAGTCGATATTATTGTGATTGCGGCTTATATTATTATGATGCTCGGGATATTTGGCTTCCTCGTGACGCATGTCTCAAGGTAAAATATCCCGGGATGGCCCTCTTTGCTCGGTTTTACGTTTTTGCTTAAGAAATTCATAAATATTAAACCATAAATCAAAAATTTATGGAAAAAATTTGTAAAAACTCCTTGTGAAAAATAGTGTGTTGTGCTAAAATTTCGTGAACTTTGGAATTGTTTTTATAATTTAAATAATTATCGCAAAATTAATTAAATTGTTGAAAATTCCGAAAATTGCAAAAAAATGCTTAGAAAAAATCAAAAAAATTCCGAAAAATTGTAGAAAAATCTGACAACTTTTAAAATAAGTTAAAAATTTCTGGAAACTAAAACTTATTTTTTGTGGTGCTAAATACCTGGAAGAGGTGTCCGGTGCAAGGGAATCTGTCGTTTTTAGGGCCTGTCAGGGTCCTAACTCTCTCGATTTAACTTATGTGTTGTGAAGCGTGTCTTATCATTTGTCGTTGTGGGCTAGGGATAAATGTATGTATCTACAGAAGCCCCCACTTTGGCTGAGTTTGTAGAGAGTAAAATCTCATAAAACGAAAGCCAATGTACCTGGTACCTGCAAAACAAATGCGTTAGTGTTACCTGCACCTGCGGCTGCATGTTGCTTGCTTGTTTGTCTCTGTTGCTAACACTTTTTCTTACGTTTCCACCTATGGTTCTGATTTCACCGGGGCTTCGTGCTTCAATCTTTGAGGGAATTTTCACCTATGGTTCTGATTCCACTAGGGATTTTCTGCTAACAGGTTGTCCGCCTCGATACTTCCGGTAGGACTTCTTGGGCAACTAGTATCTCAATGTCCACTCTGATGCCTCCGTTAGGACTTCATGGGGAATTACTGCGGTGTCCATGCCGGTGCTTCCGTTTGGACTCCTTTGGGGAAGATAAAATGGTGTCCGTATCGATGCCTCCGTTTGGACTTGGTGCTTGC
The DNA here is from genome assembly GCA_008642245.1 of Bassia scoparia. Classification (NCBI taxonomy): domain Eukaryota; kingdom Viridiplantae; phylum Streptophyta; class Magnoliopsida; order Caryophyllales; family Amaranthaceae; genus Bassia; species Bassia scoparia. Next base: position 41,008 of record SNQN01000584.1, read on the forward strand.
ATGAACTATTTTTCCCATCTCGGCTAGTCGTTCAGGAAGATTAACATACTGGTAACGTAGCGTATAGCCATGATCGCGTATAGCGAATGTCTTTTTGCTGGTGCGTGCTCGATCTACTGTATCCCATCTCGGCTAGTCATCCGGGAGAATTAAACTGGAGGTAACGATACGTATACCCACGATCGCATATAGCGAATGTCTTTTTGCTGGTGTATGCTTGATCTGCTGTATCTCATCTCGGCTAGTCGTCTGGGAGAACTCAAATAAAGGTAATGTCGCGTATAGCCACGATTGCGTATAGCAATGTCTTTTTGTGAATGCTTGCATTGCGTATACACACTTGGGCTAACGCGTGGCCCTTGTGAGGATGATGCAACTTTGACTGGAGAATGTGAACTTTGACTTTGATCTACTTTTGATCTTCACTTGATCGTGGCTATTGCTTCGTTGTGACTTTGCATTCGCTTACGGCTTGTGGTAGATCTGTAGGTGTATTTTTGTAGCGATTCGATGACTTTCGGGCCCATTTGCTTGCTTAGTTGGGGATTATGGCGTAGGAGCAAATGTATACACCTTCTTGAAATCCTTTTTGTATATAGAATTTGTGAGTGGAATTTTGCATTCCGTTGTCCATGTAAGTTCACTAGGGAGAAGAAGTGCTCTTTCTCACCCGTTAGTTGCTTTCCTATTGTTCCTATTACTAGGAAATTGCGCATTTTGGTCATTGTGCTTGAACCCAGCTAAGGTGAGTTTCGTTGCCTTTGATTTGTATGTTTTCTTTGAATGCTTGTGATTTTAACCACATTTTACTGCAGGTGGAGTGGCGCCCATGCAGGTGAGTGGGGAATGCGAGGCCGAGGAGATTAGCTGCAGCGGTCGAGCTCGCCAAAAGGCGATGTCTTTTCTGGGGACCTCAAGGTCCTGTCTGGTACCTTAGGGGGCATCTAGTGAGGCAGCATAACCTTTCTGAACCTATAGTGCCTCAGGATCCTCCAGTCACCATTATCGATGAGGAGCTGCTGGTCACCACGTTGTCCAACGACTTGAGTCATGCTGAGGCGGTGGAGTACCATCTCCTGCTTGGTCACAGGGGTCAGGACGAGGTTTGAGTCTTGCTTATCCACACCTTTTCTTTGCATTTGTTTTCCGTTAGTTGTGCACTAAATTTGACTTAGCTTATGCAGCTTGATTACGACTTCGGTGAGATCCCCTTTGTTGACTTGAGGATTCGTCCTGGCTTGAACGAGTTCGTTGGACCTGCTACTCCGGCTTCTAGGCACGCTCAGAACTCGATGCCCCCTGGAGCGAGTCAGGCATGGAACGCTTTACTTATTTGATTCTGTCCCTTCATGCTAGTGTTCACTCACGCGCTGACTCGCTTATCTTGCGAAATAGATGCCTCGGGCAGGCGTTATAAGGCTGTTGGGAGTAATAGATGCCTGGAGATACTCCTACTGTCAGCTGAGAGACTCGGAAAGTGCACCAAATCTCGTAATTTTAATGCTTTGCAGGGTCATGGACCCGTATTTGACTTGAAAATCTTTTGCAGGTTCGTCAGGGCGACGATGAGGATCCTGATGACGACGACGATGCACAGATGAGACCGGTCCCTAACCGGGGTGGAGCTTCAACTTCCCGTTCTCAGCCTGGACCCTCGTCTTAGTTTACCGTACCAGGAACCTCTGTTGTAGTTCTTTTCCCTAATGAGCTGTTGGACGAGTCTACCTTGCAGGTGCTAGCGTCACTCGGTTTTTCGACATGTCGCGAGCAGTAGATGTACCTTTCACTTGTAGGGAAGAGGGGTGACCCTAGCTTTGCATTTGTTGATTTTAGGACTTAGCTTAGACCTACTTAGACATATTTGTTGACTTTTGCTTAACTTGACTCGACTTGACTCGATTCTAGCTTAGACTCGAGTGTTTGCATAAAAAACGCCTAGACTGGTTTACGACTCTAGACATCGCTCATTTTGTAATGCCGAGCTTTGATTACAATTTGCAAAAGCCAACTTGCTTACTATATGCAATGCATGTGTTTAAACTTCTAAGGCGATGTTGATCATCTTGTGTTGTTGCGTATGTTGTGTTGCGTTGTTAAGGCGAATGTCGGCTCATTCCTCCTTAAAAATGCAGGGAAGGACCTTGCAAGGCTGAATTGTGACGTTCTCTTGACTTTAAGGTATGTAAGTCTCGATACAAACCTTCTTTATGCTGCTATAAGCCTGCGGGACCCACTGATGCATTGCTTTTGTCTTCGGGACAAGGAAATTGTTCCTTTGCCAGAGGAACTTGGTGCTATTATTGCTTGGCTTGTTGTAAGTCTCCCTTGTATCCCTAATACTGTTGATCGCTTTGTTGATGAATATGAGCGATACTTGAGACTTAGTCCAACTATTTCATGACGCATAGTGCATGGTCGGGAAATTGACCTGCTTGCTTTAGTCGACTATATTGCTCGTGATGCCTCTTGCCGTAGAATTTACCGTAGACGTGCAATTATGATCTACTTGTTTGCGCGTTTCTTGTTTGTCCATGGCAAGCCGAACGTTGGTCATGCTAGCATTATTTCTATTGTTGAGCAATGCGAGGCTAGCCGTACACATATGCCGCTGTGTATGGGGGAGTTATTCATGGTGCTTGATCGTCTTAAAAAGGATGTGCATTCGCCCTTAACTGGATGCCCCGTTTTGTTGGAGGTACAATACTTTTGTCTGAGTATTTGCAGAACAGTGAAATTATACATATATTATTGCTTGTTTATTGACGTGATGACTAAATATTACACATGCTGCTATTTCATGACAGATTTGGCTGATAGAGCGTTTGAGCCTAGTTATGGCGCCCCAGAAGCCTGTCAAATATTTTTCTAAGGGATTCTTTTCCCGTAAGAGGGTCCATGTCAAAAAGTCTCAGCATGAGTAGATTCTTCTCCTTGTTGTCCGTGGCATTCTCGTGTGGTAGACTGTCCCTTAGTGGGGTATTAGGAGTATGGTTCGTCCTGAGGACAAGCACTTGCATTCGGGCAATGCAATAGAGTGGGAGAAGTACTGGGAATCCCATTCTACATTTGAAATGACCCTAATTGCTCGAGGTGACCACAAGATTTCTGCTCATCACCGTGTCTGGATGAGTGTCACTGATGTGTTGAGTCGTGCTGAGGCAAGACGTGCGGAGCAAAAGGACCATAGCAAGAGTAAGAGACTGGACTGTGACTCTACTGAGACCCCTACTACTAAGCCTAGGGCTATTTCTGCTAAGGACAGACTTGGTCCTAAAAAGGTGCTAGTTTGGAGTAGGCTTGAAAGACTTCCTCCTTTGAGGATTGACTCAAATGTTGCTGAAAGAAGACTTGGGCCTAAAGAGATACTTGGAGGTGATGCTAAAGGAAAAGGGAAGGCTTTTGTGGAAGATAGACCCAAGAGACGCAAATAGGTGAGGAAGCCTAAAGGTGAAAGCTCAGGTGCAAAGAAGGATGATGCCAAGGAGCAAGAAGGGGAGAGGAAGGAGTGACTGCTTTTTTCCACAACTCTTGTTTAATTTATTGTTTGTTTTATTTGAGTTAATAAAGTGATTGGTCTGCGAGCCGCTTTTGCATGTAATAAGTGAAATTTGGAGTTCGAAGTTTCTTTTTGTATTATAGTTGCTCAAATTTAATTACAGGGTAGTAATAAATTACAAACTTGCATTGCTTTTTATACATAGCGTTTACTTTGAGCAAGTTTAAGAAAACTTCGTCCAATTACCGCATGACTATTGTTAACTTGCTAATCCCAAAACAAGTAGGGCACCTGTTATTGTGGCCGAGCCCCAGGGCGAGGCTACCTACGTATCCCATAAGGAATCAGGCCATCCGTAGTTCTGATGCATGGTGCTATTGTGTTGCTGAGACGCGATAATCGCAATAATCGCAATAATATCAACTATGATTGAAGGTTTTATGATACTCAAGAGGGGGGATGAATTGAGTATTTCGAGCTATTACCAATTTTTCTTTCTTTTCGGACTTAGTGTGGGGAACCAGTTGGGTTGGTTCCTGTAAGCAGCAGAATATAAACAAAATAATAAAGGACACACAAAGTTTAACGAGGTTCACCCAACTCTGGGCTACGTCCTCCTACCCTATGTTCTTTTATTAATCCACTCCGAAAAACAAAGAACACACTCACTCTGCTGTTTCCCTACTCCGGGAACCAGCACACCCCACACTCAACTCTGAATGTGCACTCGACTCACACTCGTAAGTCCAATTGTGTTTGAACTCACAAACACTCACCAGGACTTCAACCCCTCTGTTGAATGCNACATAGGTTGGCTTGAAACTCAACTCTATTACCTTTGTCACACAGTTGTGAAATGCTCAAAAGATTATGTTGCAAGCCTTCAACATAATATACATCATCAATTGCATTCGAAAGTGTCTTACCTACCTTACCTAAACCAGTGATGGTTCCCTTGTTGTTATCTCCAAAGGTGACACTTCTTCCATCAAAGGCTACTAGTGAGAGAAATTGCTCTTTATCTCCGGTCATATGTCTTGAGCATCCACTGTCCAAATACCAATAGGTACTTCTCTTCACTTTAGCCTGTAAGAACAAATCAAACATTAGTTTAGGAACCCAAACTCTCTTAGGTCCCTTTTCCACAACATTTGCATCTGGTTGGTCTTTTCTTTTCCAGACCAACTTCACATGTTTATTGTTCTTATTCACACTATGTCTTCTAGGTGGACATTCATGAATCTTGTGTCCATTCATACCACAATGATAACAAACATGCATGTCCTTAGACATAACATACTTACCTCTTTGAAATTCCCTGATCCATGTGGTTTCCTTGGGAGACCAGTTAGTCCTGGTTCCTCGTCTATTATAACCAAGACCAACTTTCCCTTGGTTACCTCGTTTTGATGTCAATATACCTAAAGTTTCCTATGCAGACAGTAGTTTACTCACATGTCTATTACTCACATGTCTATGACTCTCATGTAGTTCCTTCTCTCTTTCTTCAAGATTCTCAATTAACAACTCATTATTTTCTTTTAAAATAACAACATCACTTTTTAAAGATTCAAGTTGCAAGTTGAGATTCAAGATCATACTATCCATAGACATGTCCAGAATCACTGGCTGCTTACCCTTTTTCAATTGATAGATTTCAACATGTAGGTCACATATCTTTCCATCATATTCATCTATCAACTCACTGATTTCTTCGCTGGTACCTGTTCAGGGAACAGTATAATGAGCAGCTTTGAGTAAAGCATTTTCTTTGTACAGATCTTCTAGGTTGCTAGCCATTATTTCAAAAGCTTTCAACAAAGAAGTCCTGCTACAAAAGGTTGCTTTTCCTCTAGCTGCTGAAAAATCAAGAGACTCACTTGAGGTTGATAAGTCTCTGAGGAGCAAGGAGGTTAGATCTTCTTCACCATCAACCGGATAGTTTGGTTTAGAAGATCTGGCCTTTTCAAGTTCCACCTTGCACTTATCCAATTCAACCTCAAGCTCTGCCACTTGATCTTTTAACTCATGGCAAACTTCTTCAAGGTGATCACAACTGGCAATAGCAACTTCACATTCAGTACATTTTTCTTTAAGTTCTCTTTTGCCAGTTATGTAAGTTTCACCCAGTTTATAGCATTCATCTAATAAAGAATCTATACAGGCAAGCATATTATCTCTAACATACTCATACATATCCTGTCTAACTTGTTCTAAGTTTACCTTGTGTTCATGCAGCACATCCTTCTTGGCCATCAAACTCTTTCGAATGTGCTGGTTCCCCCTCTGTTTTCGGAATCAGTGTTGTTACCCTTGATGCTTGCAAAGGCAGTCATGCAAACACTAGGGTTAGGTGATTCTTCATCCTCATCAGATCTTGAGTCTGAATCACCCCACATTGATGCTATCATAGCATTCTTGAAAGCTCGCTTTTCTCCAAACTTGGACTGTTTGTCCTTCCACTTAGGATAATCTATGATTAGATGTCCCTTCTCTCCACACTTGAAGCACCCTACAGAAGATGAGTTATTCTTTTTGAAATTCTTACCTTTAAAATTCTTCCTCTGATCACGGAGTGTTCTTTCAAACCTTTTGGCAATCATGCCAATYTCATCTTCATCCTCTTCTACTGTTCCCTTAAGGGCTATGCCTCTGGCTGGTTCCTTCTCAGACTTTGAGTCAATCAATAATTCATGAGCCATGAGGGAACCAATTAGCTGTTCCAGAGACAAAGTAGA
>SNQN01000584.1:59356-72689 GCA_008642245.1 Bassia scoparia
TTTTATTTTTTATCTATTGTATATTTTAGTAGTTAATGCTATATTTAGGACAAAAAGCCACATAAAAATTATCGACCAAATTGAGGTGTTTGCTTTATAATATAACATATATAATACCATACCTAAGCAAGCTAGGTTGAAGGTTTTGTGGTACTCAAGAGGGGGGGTGAATTGAGTAAACTAGCTATTAGCCTATTTTTCTTTCTTTTCGAATTATGTATTGGACTGGTTCCTGTAAGTAGCGAAATAAAAGCAAAGTAATAAGGAACACAAAGATTTAAGGGAAATTCCCAGTGGTAATCCTCTATTTTTGCCTTTTCCCACTAGTAACCCCGTGTTTTTTTAATTCCAATGGTGACCCTCAACTTTCATGGTTGTACCAAATGTTACTTTATTAATGTTTTTCCGTTAAATCCTATGATTTACCGTTAAATATTGGATAGGTTTGCAACCTTGGTTAGAAAATTAACTCAACCCCCTTACCCCACTACCTCACTCCACGTAAACCATCTCACCTTCATTCATTCACATTCTTTCATTTCATCATCATCAAAACATCCTTCATCATCATCCATTCAACATACCCCCTTATTCATCATCATTCATTCAACATTCATCTTTAATCATTCATCCAACATGCCCAATCAGTCCAAATCGCAAATTCAAATCAGTAAAAAAAAAGTTGGGGTTGTCGATTGGGATTTTGGTTTGAATTTCAGGGGAATTTTGGTTCGAATTTTTAGAGTTTTAGGAGGGTTTTGGTTCGAATTATAGGGGATATTTTAAATAAAATTTTAGGGGGATTTTGGTTCGAATTTTTGGATTTTTTGGGAGCAATTGAGGTGCGTTTTTTGGAGCAATTTGGGGCTGTTGTGCTGTGTTTTCTTGCTCTATTTGGTCTTGCTTAATAGTTGTTGTTCTTGCTCAGTTTTGGAGGGGAAATTCACACCTTCAATTAGACTTGTTGTTCTAACCTTGCTTGTTGATCAATCTTGTTGTTGTTCTAGTCATTGCTGCACTAACCTTGAGTTAATTCACAAAATTAGGCTTACTGAAATGAGGCTTGCGTTAATGACGATGATAATGATTCGAAGGAGAAGGTGGTGCAAAATGGTGGTTCGTTGTTGTTGTTAGATAACGGTGGCCATGAATCATGGTAGGTGGTTGAGTTAAATTATCAAAGTGTTAAACTAACTCATATTTATTTGATTTTGCAAATATTTAACGGAAATACCTTATTAAAGTCACGTTTGGACCAAAATCAAAAGTTGAGGGTCACCACTGGGATTAAAAGAAAAACACGGGGTTACTAGTGGAAAAAAGCAAAAAATAGAGGGTTACCACTGGAAATTTCCCAAGATTTAACGAGGGTCAACCAACTATGGGTTACGTCCTCCTACCCTATGTTCTTTTATTAATCTACTCCGAAAAACAAAGAACACACTCCCTGCTATTTCCCTACTGCAGGAACCAGCATACCCCACACTCAACTCTGAATGTGCACTCGACTCACACTCGTAAGTCCAACTTGTGTTTGAACTCACAAACACTCACCTAGCTTCCAACCCCTATGTTGAATGCCTTACAATATCAAAGTTTCTCTCTTTTGAATTTACTTCTAAAAATCTAATAAGAGAATTGATTTGCTCGATTTGTGCTCTTGTATATGACTTGAAGTAGGGTTTTTGTGCTTGTGTGTTTTCTCTCAAAAATACTCTTCTTAAACGTGGAGAGAGATGTGGAATATATGAACTTAGATGAGTATATATATGCATGGAAACCTAAACCCTAATTACCATAAAATCACATAGCTTGTCTGTCAAGGCAAGATGCAATTTTATGGAAAGTATTTATCTTATTTGACTTAATCACAAAGATAGAATCAAATAAGATAAATAGTCCTAGGATTTTAGGTAACCAACATATATCCTCATCTATTTCCAGCTACTTAGAATATTTTAAAAAACAAATCTTTGAAAAATATTTTAGGAAAATCTTTTTCAAATCTGCAGCTATTATATTCCACGCAGAGGCCCAACTTGTTCCCCAGCCTGGTTCCCTAGGATGAGTATGTTATGAATTTTGTTCAAGACTTGTACCAGAATTCATAACATAACTCAAAACACTTAAGCACTTATAACACCCTTACAAACAAATCATACTACGGAGCACATTACATGAAAAACTATATTAAAACACTTAAGAACTAATTCTTCCATTCTTCATGTAATCTTCAAGACTTTGGAGCTTCCTTGAATTCTTCAGTTTAAAGACATCACTTCTTTCTTCGAATGACTTCGAAAGGATTCCTTGCTCTAAGTCTTGGAAACAACTCAATTACTGGACATGTAACATGGTTAAAGTACAATAAAGAGTATATGACTACTTTTCAGTATAGCAATCTTGGAAACAGTTCCTACTGGTTCCCCACCAGTACATAGAACATTTATTCACTCAGCTATTCCCTGTAAGGAGACAAGTTAGTTTCAGCATATAACTCATATAAGTATTAACTTGTCTGGGAACAATATTCTATAATAGTTCGTTCCCTAACCAACTATATTCATGGTAAAGTATCTTGTTTCCAGAAGTTGTTTGTCATCACTTAAAACATAAGGGACTCAACAAATTCCCCCCTTTTTGATGATGGCAAACTAATTGAAGTTCCTGCAACCAAATAAGTTAGAAAAACCTCAATTTATGTACTCAAAGGAATTTGAGCACTACCAGCAGACTCAATGACTCAAATGAACAAGTTAGCTAATTTAATTGGTTCCTAGAAAATAAAACTAAAAACAGAACTAACTCCCTACACTAAACTAAACTACTATTACTTGACTCAATCTAAACTTGCAGTTTTCAGGCTTCAACTTTCTACATGATTTCCCCCTTTTGGCATAATTAAAAAGATTCTCAAGTAAAGGCAATATGCACAAATTGTTAAATGTGCTCATCCAAGCAGTGGCATCAACCACCATTCAAGTGTTATGCTGCAAGAGAGATTAGTCAAGTAATTCATACCATAGCAAAGTTAATAGTTCATACAGGCCATCAAAGTTCAACAAAAGAACCCTAATCCACATAGAAAGAATGTTCGATGATAGGGTGAGAATAGTACAGACCAGTAAAATCAGTTATTAGAGAATTAAAAATAAAGGGGAGGGGAAACATGAGCAAACAACATCACTCCTCTCCATCATACTCTTCCTCCTCCTCTTCTTCATGCTCAGCTTCTTCGTCTTCTGCATCATCATCATCAACTTCTTCCTCGACCTCTTCATCCTCCTCTATAGGTTCATCATCCTTGTCATCCTCATGCTGCTGCTCTTTTTCTTCAGAGAGTACTTGTTCCTCAATCCCTAGAACCTCCAGATTGCTCGCAGTAGCCAATGCAGAAACCTGAGTCTTTGGGGGAACAGAGTCAATACCTGGAGCCTTTTGAGCCTTGATATCTGGAACGGTAAAGAGTAATAGTTGTGTATCAGCTAGCTCCTTCTCCATTTGCTCTATTTTGGTATTGAACGAAGTTGAGATACCCTAGACTACTTCCATCAACTTCCCAAGAGTTTTCTCCTAGCTCTCCATCCTCCGCAGAACTACACTCAAACCTGCTGGTTCCTTAGTCTTTGCCTTCTTTTTGGCAGGCTGCTTCACCTTCACTGGTTCCTCCATTTTAAACCTTAACATATCAGCACTAATAGAAAGACCCTTTTGCTTTAGAATAGCCTTGGTTAACACAGTGATAGGAACATTAAATCCACTCAAGGAGACTTTGTTATTCTTGAGCAATTGGGTGATGATTGAACCATATGGCAAAGAATGGTGAGATGAACCATAACAGTTCATGACATGATCAAGCATCATGGAAGGAAGGTTTATCTTGATTCTCTTCATCATGAGATACATCAGTACCGTCTCCATGATGCGTACTGTACCCCTTCCTTGAGCCCTAGGAATCAAGACCTTATTACACAGAGATTGCAGAACCAGCATCACTGGTTCCTTTAAATCAGCAGATTTGAAAACAACAGGTTTCTTGGGCATCTTTCCTCCAAATAAGTACTCATAGATCTCTTCAAGAGTGACCCCTACCAACATAGGCCACCAATCTCCAGAATACTTAWCAAAACCATCCCTAGGTATCCCTAACATACTTGACAGAGAAGAAACTGACAAACTTACATCTACACCTCCAACTTTGGAACCAACAGACATATCAGGCAATTGTTTCAAATTCACAAGGAAATCTCGAACCCCAAGAACGTTTGCAACAGTACAATCAAACAAAGGCATCCATCCTTGATATTCTATCATACTCTTAAATTCAGATAAAGGAGGCATGTCAAAATATCCGACTTCAACTCTACAGCCAGACAGAACTACTCTAGCACTTAAGTCAGTAGAACCAGTAGTGGGTGACTCTACATACTTAGCTCTTGAAGCACGAGGAGTTTTGGATGGTACCCCTTTCCTCTTGGTTCCCTGCGCAGAACCTGTAGACTGTTCCTCCACTACTTCCTTTACCTCCGTCTTCACAGCAGATCGTAGCCTTCCACGAACTGAAAAATCAACCAAATGTGTCCCCTTCTTTTGTCAGGTGATTTCCATATCCTCCTCTTTTTCAGTCACAACATCCTCCAACTCCTTGTTTAGAGTTCGTCGTACCTCTAGATGTTCCCCCTTAGATTGTGCTAGTTCCTTAACGGTGGAACCAACAGCTTCGGAGGGACCATCGCGAGGCGCGATCTCCTTTGATGTGGGTTGGGTTGATTTTTGTGGTGAAGGTGATTTTTGTGGTAGACCTTTTGTGGTGGTAGGTGATTTTGTGGGAGAATAAGTTTTGGAAGCTACAATAGAAACCGGTTCAGTTGGGTTTTGGTCGGTTTGAGGAGGGTTTAAGGGTAATTCAGTGATCCCCTAAGTAAAATGGGAAGAATCACTTGCATGTCCTCTTCCCTTCCCTCTCCTTCCTGTGTTGGCACCGGTTTTCCTTCCCATGTTGCTAAATTTGACTTTGTGATCGGAGATGAAGATGAATAGTACTTGAATGAACAGTGTTTCGATTTCGAATTTTAAAATAGAGCACTTAGAGAGAGATAGAATTTTGAGTGATGAAGAGAGAGAAGTTTTGCTGCAAAATAAGGGTTAGCAAAGTGTGTATATAGAGAGAGAGATCAAAGAAGTAGAGATCAATGAAGGAAGTCAGTTGAGCCAAGAAAAGCAAAGGCACAATTTTGAAATTGAATTTGCAATGATCACTTGCCATAAATATCTCAACCAACTTGTAATTTAGGCATGTATAAGATATACCTTGATCATCAAGCCAAAATTACTTAAGTAGGATATATTTCTTCCCGAAAAGAAATATTTCCTAAGTAATTTTCCCAAAACTATAGAAATATTAATCGAAAAAAATATTAGAGTTGATTTGCTATTTCCTCTTGGTGGTACCTGTACAGAACCACTTCACCCTATTTCTGGCAAACTTAGTTCAACAAACCTGTTTTCTTACAACAATGGTTTTCTATCCTTTTGAGATATCAAACCATCTACACAACACCTAAAGGATTTCGACATAGGTATGTACACACACCATACAAGAGAATACAATTCCAGCCACATCACCAAAACCTACTATACCTATTAACATACTAAGGACTCAAAACATTCTAAAACCTAACTAATCCTAATAAGACTCTTAATTTACAAAAAGACTCTCGACGCCAAGGTTTAGTGAAGATATCAGCAATTTGATCTTCACTTTTTCAAAAAAACAACAACTCCACCAAGCCTTTCTCAATAGTATCTCTTAAGAAGTGGTGCCTAATTTCAATGTGCTTGGTTATGGAGTGTTGGACTGGATTCTTAAAAATATTTATAGCACTAGTGTTATCACAATAGATTGGAACTCTATCATAAATAACACCAAAATCTTTCAGCTGGTTCCTTATCCACAGCAACTGGGAACAGCATGAGGCTGCAGCAATATACTCTGACTCAGCTATGGATAAGGCCATTAATTTTTCTTTCATAGAACCCCAAGATATTAGGCAAGAGCCAAGAAAGTGTGTCATACCTGATGTGCTCTTCCTATCAACAAGGAAACCAGCATAATCTGCATTTGTGTACCTAATCAAATCAATTGAACTATCTTTGGGGTACCACAAGCACAGATCTGATGTTCCCACAAGATACCTATGTATCCTTCTAATAGCCTTCAAATGAGACTCCTTTGGATTGGTTTGAAACCTAGCACACAACCCAACAAAAAACACAATGTCAGGTCTACTGGCTGTTAGGTAAAGGAGGGATCCAATCATCCCTTAATACAGTGAAGCTTCAACATCTGTTCCTTTCAAATTAGCATCTAGTTTTGAAGATGTAGGAACAGGTGTATCATAAGCCTTGTTGTTCTCCATGCCAAATTTCTTCAGCAACTCTTTTAAGTACTTTTGCTGATGAATCATGATTCCATCAGCTGTTTGCTTAATCTGCAAGCCAAGGAAGAATTCCGATTCTCCCATCATACTCATCTCAAACTCACTCTGCATAAGATTAGCAAACTCGTCACAAATCACCTAATTAGTAGCACCAAACAGAATATGATCTACATAAATTTGTACTATAATCAAGTGATTCCCCTTGGTTTTCATAAAAAAGTTTTGTCCACTGTTCCCCTCTTGTAGTCATTCTCCAATAGGAAGGTGGACAATATTTCATACCAAGCTCTTGGAGCTTGCTTCAATCCATATAGTGCCTTGTCCAACCTATAAACATGTTGGGGGAACAACTTGTCTTCAAAACGAGGTGGTTGCTCTACATATACCTCTTCTTTCAAGTATCCATTTGAAAAGGCAGTCTTCACATCCATCTAAAACAACTTCATATTCATGTGAGCAGCATAAGTAATCAATATTCTAATAGCCTCTAATCTAGCTATAGGTGCAAAGGTTTCATCATAGTCAATCCCTTCTTGTTGATTATAACCTTGCATAACTAGCCTTGCTTTGTTTCTGACTATGGTACCTAGATCATCCAATTTGTTTCTGAAGACCTATTTTGTACCAATGAATAACCATTCCTTTGGTCTAGGTACTAGATGCCAAACCTGGTTCCTCTGGAATTGATTCAATTCATCTTGCATTGCTGGAATCCACTCAGGATTAGTCAAAGCCATTTTGTAGTCAGTTGGCTCTATATTAGACAGGAAAGAATAGAAAGCACAAAAGTTTTGATAAACATTACTTCTCGTTTGAATTCCCTTATTAATATTACTTATGATTTGCTATGGAGGGTGAGAAGATTTGTATTTAAAACTTTTGGAAGTAAAATCATTTTGTGCTTCCAGATTAGATTGGGAACCACCATGATAATGAATAGCTTCTTCTTCTAAGGAACCAAAAGCATTCATGTTCCTGCTGTTTCCCCTTTCATTTTCTTCCTCGAGTTCAGGGGTAGCCTYATTATCACTGTTTGGCTCTTCTGTTCCCCCTGAACTGTTTACCTGTCTGTCGTTAGTGGAACCATCAAGTCTTGGTTCCCTATCGGTATCCTCATTGTTTCCTTCCTCTTCTCTAGGCTCTCCACCATCTTCATTTGCTGGACTAGTAGGTGAGCCTAGATTTGCTTGCTCTTCCTCTGGAGAACCAGCAGCATGGTTCCCCGTGAATTCCATCAATCCAAACACCTCATTAGGTTATACCTACACAATCTCTGAAGACATGTTAAATTCGTCAAAGACGAGATGGACACTTTCGTCAACACACAAAGTCCTCTTGTTGAAGACTCTATATGCTTTGTTGTGAGGAGAATATTCAAGAAAGATTCCCTCATCACTCCTTGGGTCAAACTTGTCAAGCTGGTTCTTCCCATTGTTATGCACAAAGCACTTGCATCCAAAGAGACGAAGGTATGCAATATTGGGCTTTCGACCTTTAAGGAGTTCATAAGGAGTCTTATTTAACTTTGGTCTTATGAGACCTCTATTCAATATATAGCAAGCAGTGTCAACAACTTCACTTTAGAAACTCTTAGGGAGACCACTCTCAATAGGCATCGTCCTCGCCATCTCCTCAAGAGTTCTATTCTTTCTTTCAACAACAACATTTTGTTGTGGTGTTCTGGGGGCTGAGAAGTTGTGACTTATTCCATGTTCCCTGCAATAACCAATAAAATCAGCAGTATCCAATTCAGTACCATAGTCTGATCTTACGGAAAACAGCTTGTAGTTAAGCTGGTTCTCCACCTGTTTCACCATTGTTACCCATTCATCAAATGTCTCATCCTTTGAGTGAAGCAATATCACCCAAGTGTACCTGGAGTAATCATCAACCATAACACAGACATATCTATGACCTCTTCGACTTTGCACTCTCATGGGACCACACAAATCAATGTGTATAAGTTCGAAGGGCCTGCTGGTACTCAAAACAGTTTTAAGTTTGAAAGAGATTTTGATCTGTTTCCCCTTGACACATTCTGAACAAACTTTGTCTACTTCATACTTGATGTTAGGAAGTCCTACCACCAAGTCCTGAGTTTTAAGTTTGTTCAAGAGTTTTAAGCTAGCATGTCCAAATCTCTTATGCCAAATCCATTGGTTATTATAAGAAATAGCTCTCAAACAGATAGACTTGTTTAGAGGAATTTGATCCAGGAAGGTGATGTAAACATTATGTCTCTTGGTTCCCTCACATACAAGTTCACCTGTTTGTGAGTTAACTATGTGACATAGGTTGGCTTGAAACTCAACTCTATTACCTTTGTCACACAGTTGTAAAATACTCAAGAGATTATGTTGCAAGCCTTCAATATAATAAACATCATCAATTGAATTGGAAAGTGTCTTACCTACCTTACCTTAACCTGTAATGGTTCCCTTACTATTATCTCCAAAGGTGACACTTCCTCTATCAAAGGCTACTAGTGAAAGAAATTCCTCTTTATCCCTGGACAGGTGTCTTGAGCAACCACTGTCCAAATACCAATAGGTACTTCTCTTCACTTTAGCCTGTAAGAACAAATCAAACATTAGCTTTAGGAACCCAAACTTTATTGGGTCCCTTTTCCACAACATTTGGCTCTTGTTGGTCTTTTCTTCCCTAGACCAACTTTATGTGTTTGTTGTTCTTATTCACACTGTTCTTTCTTGCTGGGCAATCATGAATCTTATGCCCATT
Organism: Bassia scoparia; assembly: GCA_008642245.1. Lineage (NCBI taxonomy): Eukaryota > Viridiplantae > Streptophyta > Magnoliopsida > Caryophyllales > Amaranthaceae > Bassia > Bassia scoparia. The sequence goes on from SNQN01000584.1 coordinate 68,536, forward strand.
CATACCACAATGATAACAAACATGCATGTCCTTAGCTATGACATACTTACCATTCTTGAATTCCCTGATCTATGTGGTTTCCCTGGGGGACCAGTTAGTCCTGGTTCTCTGTTTGTCATAACCAAGACCAACTATTCCCTTGTTACCTCTGTTTGAGGTCAAATGACTCAATGTCTCCTGTGCAGTCAATAATTTGCTCACATGCCTATGGCTCTCATGGAGTTCCTTTTCTCTTGCTTCAAGATTCTCAATTAACAACTTATTCTTTTCTTTTAGAACATCAAAATCACTTTTTAAGGATTTAAGTTGTAAATTGAGCTTCAGGAGCATAGGATCCACATGCATGTCGACAACTAGTGGCTACTTGCCTTTCTTCAATTGATGGATCTCGGCCTGTAAGTCACATATCTTACCCTCATATTCATAGATCATATCATTTATCTCTTCGCTGCTACCTGCAGGGGAAACAGTGAACTGTGTAGCCTTAAGTGAACCAATCTCTTTCTGTAGAGCTTCTAAATAGCTAGCCAAAATTTCAAAGGCTTTCAACAAGGAAGTTCTACTACAAAAGGCTGCTTTACTTCTAGCTTCTGAAAAGTCAAGGGGCTCACTTGAGGTTGATAAGTCTCTTGGGGAACTAGGAGGTTAAGTCTTCTTCACCATCACTCGAATAGATATATTTAGAAGATTTTACCTTCTCTAGTTCCACCTTACACTTGTCCAATTCAACTTCAAGTTCAGTCACTTGATTTTTCAGTTCATGGAAAACTTCTTCAAGGTGATCACAACTGGCATTAGCTACTTCACATTCAGCACGTTTTTCTTTAAGTTCTCTTTTGCCAGTTATGTAAGTTTCACCCAATTTGTAGCATTCATCTAATAAAGAATCTATACAAGCAAGCATATTATTTTTATCATATTCATGCATATCTACCCTAACTTGTTCTAAGTTTATCTTGTGTTCATGTAGAACATCCTTCTTGGCCATCAAGCACTTCTTGAATGTGCTGGTTCCCCCTTTGGTTCCTAGATCAGTACAATCTTCCTCAATATTTGCAAAGGGAGTCATGCAAACACTAGGGTTAGGTGATTCTTCATCCTCATCAGACCCTGAGTCAGAATCACCCCACATGGATGCTATCATAGCATTCTTGAACGCTCGTTTTTCTCCAGATTTGGACTGTTGTCCTTCCACTTAGGACAATATCTGATTAAGTGTCCCTTCTCTGCACACTTGAAGCAACCTATAGAAGAGGAGTTAGACTTCTTAAAATTCTTACCTTTGAAGTTTTTCCTCTGGTCACGAAGTGTTCTCGCAAATCTTTTGGCAATCATGCCAATCTCATCTTCATCTTCCTCTACTATTTCCTTATGGGCCATGCCTCTTGCTGGTTCCTTCTCAGACTTAGAATCAATTAACAATTCATGAGTTATGAGGGAACCAATCAGCTATTCCAGAGACAAGGTGGATAGATCTTTGGCTTCATAGATAGCCGTCACCTTGGCTGTCCATGCATCTGTCAAACTACGCAAAACCTTTCTCACAAGATCCTCATCAGAAAACTTTTACCAAGAGATCTAAGATCATTAATTATTGTCATAAATCTACGAAAACAATCATTGATCTTTTCATTCTTGTTCATAGCAAACAATTCATATTTTGACATTAGTAAATATATTTTGGACCTTTTTACCTCACTGGTTCCTTCATAAGCAAGTTCAAGAGTATCCCAAATCCCTTTAGCATTACTACATCCAGAGATCCGGTTATATTCTGTCTCACCTATGGCTTGTTGCAAAATTGGCATTGTCTTGGCATTCTTTTCCAATTGCTTGTAGTCTACAGTTTCCAACTCACTATCCTTCTTGGGAGTCTTGTTTCCCTCAACATCAGTCTTCATAACAACATTTGGACTATTCTTGACTACAAGCCAGCACTCATAGTCGATTCCCTTGATCACATTCTTGATCCTATTCTTCCACCATGCATAGTTGCTTCCGTTGAACTTTGGTGTTTTATTGTCATACCCAATGGCACTTAGTTCTTGAGTACCCATGCTTGACTTCTCTAGATGTTACTCGTACAAGAAGCCTTGGCTATGATACCAATTGAAGATTATATGGTCCTCAAGAGTGGGGGTGAATTGAGTAAACTAGCTAATAGCTTATTTTTCTTTCTTTTCGAATTATGTATGAGGAACCAGTTGGGTTGTTTCCTGTAAACAGCGGAATAAAAGCAAAGTAATAAGGAACACAAATATTTAACGAGGTTCACCCAACTATGCACTACGTCCTCCTACCCTAAGTTCTTTAATTAATCTACTCCGAAAAACAAAGAACACACTCCCTTCTGTTTCCCTACTCCGGGAACCAGCACACCACACACTCAACTCTGAATATGCACTCGACTCATACTCGTAAGTCCAACTTGTGTTTGAACTCATAAACACTCACCTAGCTTCCAATCCCTCTGTTGAATGCCTTACAATATCAAAGTTTCTCTCTTTTGAATTTACTTCTAGAAAGCTAATAAGAGAATTGATTTGCTCGATTTGTGCTCTTGTATATGACTTGAAGTAGGGTGTTTATGTTTGTGTGTTTTCTCTCAAAAATACTCTTCTTAACCGTGGAGAGAGATGTGGAATATATGAACTTAGATGAGTATATATATGCATGGAAACCTAAAACCTAGTTACCATAAAATCACATAGCTTGTCTGTCAAGGCAAGATGCGATTTTATGGAAAGTATTTATCTTATTTGACTTAATCACAAGGATAGAATCAAATAACATAAATACTCCTAGGATTTAAGTTAACCAACATATATCTTCATCTATTTTCCAACTGCTTAGAATATTTTAAAAAGCAAATCTTTGAAAAATATTTTAGGAAAATCTTTTTCAAATCTGCAGCTATTATATTCCACGCACAGACTCAACTGGTTCCCCAACTTGGTTCCTTAGGATGAGTATGTTATGAATTTTGTTCAAGACTTGTACCAAAATTCATAACATAACTCAAAACACTTAAGCACTTATAACACCCTTACAAACAAATCATACTACGGAGAACATTACATGAAAAACTATATTAAAACACTTAAGAACTAATTCTTCCATTCTTCATGTAATCTTCAAGACTTTGAAGCTTCCTTGAATTCTTCAGTTTAAAGACATCACTTCTTTCTGCGAATGACTTCGAAAGGATTCCTTGCTCTAAGTCTTGGAATCAACTCAATTACTGCACATGTAACATAGTTAAAGTACAATAAAGTGTATATGACTACTTTTCAGTATAGCAATCTAGGAAACAGTTCCTACTGGTTCCCCACCAGTACATAGAACATTTATTCACTCAGCTATTCCCTGCAAGGAGACAAGTTAGTTTCGGCATATAACTTATCTAAGTATTAACTTGTCTGGGAAACAGTATTCTATAATAGTTGGTTCCCTGACCAACTATATTCATGGTAAAGTATCCTGTTTCCTGAGGTTGTTCGTCATCACTCAAAACATAAGGGACTAAACATAGGTCAAAAGAATATGAATTTCTTGTTAACCTAATTAGATTGCTGACCCATACTCCTAATGGTCCTGAGTCATATTGTTCAACTAATTCTTTTATGTGTGACCTTATAAAATTAGTTATATTAGTTGTTGCCCAATCAATTATATTTATTGTCGAGCAAGTAAATATATGTAATTAGTGATAATAATTAACTTAATTATCTTCATAAATATCCTATTTATTTATACATGTTTTAGTAATTGTGGGAAATATCTAAGGACATATTCGTTCAGGCATCATATTATCCGCCGCAATAGAGGCGTTGTGCCAACGCAGCATATATCCATGGTGTTCTCTTCCATTGCCTCAACAAACGTAAGTGCAATTTGTGTATGTTGATACAATGACTTTAATAGACCAAGTCCGCAATAAACTTATTGTAAACCATGCAAAAATCACGTGACTCTTTTTATTCAAAAGTTAAAAATTCCTTTCCGCATTTCGCTACTTGCTTTATCTTATTTGTCATGTGTATCTCACTAACCCACAATTTCATTCATCTTTAGCCTTATCTCTTTTTTCTTTTTTTTTTTTTCATTTCTTATAAATTACAATAAATTATTTGTCTTTATTTTTTGTCTTGTGT